>JASDQU010710495.1:0-12597 GCA_032191745.1 Picea mariana
AGTGGGCTCAATGGTTATCCCTCGTCGAATGGTGGTACAACACTACATACCATACAGCCACTCGCATGACTCCTTTTGAAGCAGTATATGGACAGAAGCCACCTTCAATTATCTCATACTTACCGAGTACCTCGAAGGTCCAGGTGGTTGAAAAAACACTGACAGTCTGAGAGGATATACTTCGTACCCTTAAAGAGAACTTGGTCATGGCACAGAATAGAATGAAGCAGCAAGTAGATCAAGGTTACTCTGAACGTCAATTTGCAGAAGGGGATCAGGTATTTCTGAGACTGCAACCATATAAGCAAACTTCCCTCAAGGCCGAGCATTTTCAAAAGCTAGCACCCAAATTTTATGGCCCTTACGCAGTTCTCAAGTGTGTGGGACAAGTCGCATATCAGTTAGCTTTTCCCAGTCGGTCGAAGATACATCCTGTTTTTCATGTTTCATGCTTGAAGAAAGTGATTGGAACCAGGTGCCAAATTCAAACCAACCTTCCAAAGTTAGCTGAAGAAGGATCCATTTGGCTACAACCAGAAGAAGTTTTGGACTAGCGTGAGGGTCGCCTGTGTTAGAGAACCATCAAGGAAGTGCTAGTATAGTGGAAAGATATGACTCCAGCAGATGCCACTTGGGAACCAGCTATCATTCTGCAGCAATTTCCACACCTCAAGCCTTGAGGACAAGGTTGTTTTTAAGGGGGCGGACATGTTAAGGTCCTAACCCGCACATAGGCAGAGAAATGTATTCATATGTAATAAAGGTCAATATTAATAAGGCCTTTCAATAAAATAGAATAAGGCAGATGTAAGAAGACCTAATAGAAGCGTCCGCTTCTAGAAGGATCTTCCTCTAGATACTTCTCTTAATAGACATATTTAGTATAAATAAGGGTCGAGGGTATGAGAACCCTAGCTTGGAGATTATTATAATAGAGCGCTGCTCGACTAGAGGTTTCCCCCTCAAAGAGGCCTGTGAACATTGCTTTCTGAATCAAATTGCTATTTCTATTGCTATTTCGTATATCATTTCTGTGTATTGTGAAGATTATGCTAGATATTTTACTATTATTCTGCCATTTCTAGCATTTTATTTCTGTTCTGCATATTTTATATATCTGGTATCTTACAGATGTAGTCTCACCCGAAGTATCTATGAGGGGTTTGTAGGACATAGATGTCTACAACCAAAGGGGATATCAAGTGGATCTGATACAAGAACAATACAACATTTATATATCACGTACCCACTCATATCTACTCCGCACAACTTAACTATCAGATCTAACATAGTAATGCAAATAACAGTTCATAAAATGACAAAGATCAAAACATCAATCACACACAACACAAAATATACATGGTTAACCCTCTCTCTAGGCCTACTTCCATAGAACTATTCTTTATAATATATTAAGATGAAGCATACAGTTCTTGTTTGCACTCTCAGCTAGAAGATCTTCTTTCTTCTCCTCTCTTTCTCTCCCCTTCCTACACACCCAGTAGTAGAACTGATCTTCGCACCCAACTGAATATCTTACAATACTAGAAGGCTCTACACTCAACACTTCTCCCTCACACACTAGTACTAACTCGATCACACAATAGTAATGAAATATCAATCAACTTAGTACCAACCCATCCCAGGTCCTCTAGACCTTTATTTATACATTAAAATATCTCACTGACAGCCTTAGGCCAAGAGCTAAGTGTGAAAACCCTAAATACCAAAACCCTAGGTCAACTTGACCTACGTTTTAAGGGCTTCATCAGCTTGTCTTTCCTTCCTTCTCGCGTGGTGCTCCAAAGCATCCAATGGCAGCTATTTCCACTTGCTGAGTTGTCCACGATCCATATTCCTTGTTGATATGTCATCCTCTATATCCTCATCTAACGTCTTGCTTTCTCTTACTTAGCTTCATCTTTTCTGCTCTTTTTCTTACTTCGACCCAGTATCAGTCAATGTGTCCTCCGCGTAGTTCACATTTTGCCTTTTTTTCCCTGATCTTCACTTGCTTCCATTGCCAAGGGCCAACACAATTTGATTATGTGCACAAGTTCAAATTTCAAAGCATCCAAAGAAGCAAAGCAAGCATCTCGAGACTATGTCAAGTCTTAGATTATCAAAACCAGGTTAAACAAGCAACTGAGGTATGTGTTAAAGTTTTTCAATTTGACGGTTGTAATTTGTTATATGCATCTGATTTCTTGCACAATCTATAACTATGTTCTAGCTGCAAGCAAAATGCCTCCAATAAAACCTATGACTAGACGCTCTTCGAGAGAACCTAAGCTAAAGGAAGCATAAAGTAGGTGAAGGCTCTTCGCCTCGTACTGTAAGACAGTTGGAGTACACTCCCAGGGAGAAGCCTGTCATTAAAACCTCAACTAAGAAATCCTTTGTGCATCATCCAGTCTTCAGTGATACAGAAGAAAACAATAGACCCAAAGTAATGCTCCCATAATGGGGATACCTATTCAACATAATCAGTTGAGAGGAGTACCCAGAATTTATCTCACACAATGACCCAGATCTAAGGGTGTTTAATGACCCGGTGTACCCAAATATATGACGGTCATATTTGAACATGGTAGCCTACAGAACCCCAATTTTCCCATGCATGGAGGTTTTGAAGTGGCTAATCGACCATACATATGCCCAGAAGTGCTTAATAAACGATGAGAATGGTGGGTGTGTCGAATTTTTCCTCTTGACAAAAGTCCACAAGTGCTACAAACTCATAGACCTAGAGGAGCGGCTAAACACAGACTTCATGGTGAAGTTATATGAATTCCATGACACCATCCAGTTGATGGCCTCATGGTGGAAGGAAGACAAAAATTTTACAAATCGGAGAAATGGTTGGTATGGGACATTTTACTTGAGGGAGTCATACATCTACTTGATGGATCTCATCCACTGACTGTATGGAGAGAAGGATTTCTCCAAGTTTTCATAAGCATGAATTCCCTTGGCATACAGAGTGGTGATCTCTAGAAGTAGCTTCAACTTGGGATTGATAATTTCCAAGAAATTGAGCATCTGTGTACAATCGGCTCAGACTCCAAAATAAGGGAAAGCACCCTCTTTCCACATAGCCTCGTACCTGCTCGATGTGATCTGTGCGAGAAATGTCTTCGCCGGCATGAATTTAAGCTGGAATGTTGTGGAGATCCCTTTTCATGTTTATTTCAGTATACTATGGGAGAACAGGTACACAAAATCCTACGCACTTATTTGCGATGAATTCATCGAACGTATTCATTTTATTATATTTAAAAAAAAATGACTGAGACTATCTGCAGCAGCCAAGAAAATGGTAGAGAAGGTAGGCCATTGGTATTTAGATGAACATAAAACCTATATCAGGGTGTTTGGGGCCATCGGAGCACCGCATCTACTCCCGACTCACGTCCCATACCGGCTCATTGTGAGATAAATATGCTATCAGACTATCCTGCAGGCCTATAACACCATGCTAGTCAAGGACAAGAAGTGGGATTTCATACCCTATTGTTTCCATTCGATGTTTTATTTGTTAAAGGACACTACTCAATCCAAACAAGAAGGGTTGAACCAAATTGAATTCAGGTTCCCGACAGGCTGATTTCACAAGCAAGACCCTAAAGGCCTGGTCCCGCAACATGTTGCACATGTATCATCATGTTGTCCATACGCGCATGAAAAATTTGAGGATGAAATTTTCACAGAGTGCGCTCAAGACTGGGAGGAGGCAGTACAGAGGATGGCCAACCCAAACATGACCAGGTTCAAGGATATGATCATGGAAGAATGGGTGGAGACAATAGAGTAGTCGACTCAAGAGGCCCTCAGAGCGAGGGAAGAAATTGGAGTGACAAAGACTACAGAGGCACAAACAAGAGGATTTCTCTTGCTATAAGGGGCGCAAAGAATCACTGATAATTTGTAGAATTACCCTAATCTTGTATAGATGTCAAGGATTCTCACTGAAGACCTAATCGAAAGAAGAGGAGAGTCAAGTGGCTTAGAGCCAATACAACTTGAAGAAATCACTAGGCCATAAAACTCTAAAGTTCCACCACCACAGATCATATCACCAGGGGGAATTTCAACCCAGCCTGAGATAGCAAAGACACCAAGTAGGAAAAGTGTACCAAACCCCTTGTTTGACTTATCAACCATCTATGATGATGAGGAGATTTAGGATGTTTCCCTGGTTACTCTAGTGCAGATTACAGAAGAAAATGAACCTGAGAAAGCATCTACCCTAGGTCCCAATGCTTCAATTCAAAATCTTCCCTAGAGTGACCATGAGGTTGAAAGTTTCTTAGACACTGAGCTACTCGACTTTCCTGTAACCCTAATAGATAGATCAAGGGATGATAACGGATCAGGTGGCTATAAAGAGGAAATTCCACAACAATAAATTGGCACATCGACAACCGATTACCAAGTAAGTACCGAACCTACCCCTAGTTCTTTAGTTTTGGTCGATACCTTACCAGCTGATGAGCAACAAACGCAGATCAAGCCATCGGAACATATGGAAGAAGTTCAGGAACCCATCCTAGAATAGATACGCACAGTTGGGAGCTTGGGAAATACTCTAATCTAGGGAGAAAAACAGATCCCCGAACCTATTGATCAGTCCACCGACATACAAGTGATCGCCTATGACAGGAAGAGAAAAGCCATCATGAAGAGGACCACTAAGAAGAGGAGGCTCATATTAGATAGCTCGATTCTCATCACTACAGAGGAGAAACTACTCAACACAGAGCACACCAAGACATCTGAGCTTATTGGTGTAGAGATGGATATCACGGATACCACATTGGATAGAGAAAGAAGAGATGAAAAGGAGTTGGCCGCTGCAATTAAGGAGTTGGAGCTTCTACGCAATTTGGAAAAATACTATCAGGACTCCACACAGGCCATGGTGGTTTTGAGAAGTGTGTTCGAATATGCCTATGCCAAATTCACAAATGAATGACACAATTTCACTAAAGGCATAGCCAATTTTCAATAGGATACCCTTATGGTGCTAGCGACCTGCAAGGACGTGGAAAGGTGGTATGAAAAAGATCATCAAGAGGTAGAAAGGATAGATTACATCAATGCAGTAAAAAAGGACACAGACATCAAAGAGCACGATATTAGGGTGCTGAGGGATAGCAGCATAGATCACATTAGGAAAGTGGTTGAATAATGGGTAAAACTGGCCCAGGAACCTTAGCGGGGGATTAAGGAGAAGTGGGTCAAGTGTGAAAAAAGATGGGAAAAGATTAATAGGGAGATGAAAGGCATCGACCTCCCAGAATTCAGCTCACCCAAAGACTTTGTTGACCTACATGACATAGTCAAGAAACATGAAAAGAAAGACTTTACATGAACAACAGAGATAGAAAAGGTGGCAAGCATGGCACCATGTCAAGTATAGCAGTTCATGGAGCATTTGATTAAGGCTCGAGTAGTTTTGCAGCGGTTGAGTGTTAAAATAATCAAGTACATGGAAAGAGAAGTGGAAGTGAAGAAAATTCTTCAGCCCCAATGGATCAACACAGGTTCCCATATGCCAAGACATGTGAGGAACTCTTCGTCAAATGGTCAAAATATGAGAAGAGTCATCCACTTCAGTAAAACTATTTGATGATTCTTAGAGAATATAGAGATGAAAGCACCATGTGGCTATATATTTTTTTACTTAGATTGGACTTGTAATATCTATTTTTAGTTAATGATTCATTATAAATAAGAGGATTGACCTTTTAGCAAAGGTCGATGGTTTTGGAAAAGACCCTCATTTTTGAAATTGTAAAGAACTATTTCTGAACTACCTTAATTGATAAGTCATGTTTAGGACCAGAGACAAATTTTTGTTTTACATCAAAGGCATTGTGTGATTGGATTGAGGAGGAATTACTTCAAAGTTTACTTCATTAATGGATATTGTAACGTTTAAGAGTTTCTGAATCTATTGATAAGTTAGTTGTTTCAATATTTTTTGTAATTCTTGTCTCTAATGATGAAAGCAAGTTGTTGTGTTAATTTGTGATTAATGATAGAGCTAAGGAAACTATTTTTATTTATATCATCTTATTGCATGTGTGTTTTATTTTGATAATTATATCTCAGTCAATAATCGAAATACCAACAAGTTAATGTATTAGTAGTAGGCTTCCAACATGTGTGAATATCTTTGTCTGCATGCTTGAGCACAAGGGTTATCCCAAGCTCAACCTTCTTCAGTAGTAAGGACCCCCTTTATCATCTCGTTTATACTGACACACATCTTTTGATTAGACCCATCTAATAAAAGAAAAGAAAAAAAGAGAACGTTTAAATTGAAGGAGGAACTCTCATAGGAAGATATCCTGCCAATCACTACATAAAGCCCATCGATAAATTGGCCAAATCGAAAGATCTAGAGAACCATTCCACTATCAAACTCTAGATAGTCTAATTGGGCCTACATGATAGGTTTGGTTCCTACTGTTGAGTTAAATGGATTTAGTACCCCTCAATAGAATTGACGCTAGAAGGAGGGCCTATGAATGAATGGCTAACAATATTTACAATATAATATTTGGCATAGCCTACAGATTCAAAACAACCCACATGCATGGATATTCATTCTCAAGACAACCCACATACACTGAGTACTCCTAAAATGAGTAAATCACCCCCAAAAAAGGAAGAACATATATTCCATGAAATACCTTACGATCTTCCTCACGAGGATTTGAACCAGTTCATAAGAATCACAATAGCTTACGCTCGACAAATTGAATCATTACCCTTAGCTCCGTTACTTCCTCGTAGAAAAAAAGTAAGCAGACCGATGATCGACACCGCCGACCAGGTTTTTGTTCACACGATAGAAGACCTGATAGATTTCTCCTTCACTGAGATCAAACATCCCCTTAATCTGATCACAAAACACCAACTGATAACCGCTCTGAGCCTAATGATTTCAAATCTAATGAGGAAGGGTTTAACTTGGATCACTTAGCTTCAGAGTTAGATGACATGGAGGATAACAATGATCATAATGAATAAAGGGGAAACCCACCTCAAAATAATCAACCATTGGTGGCTAGAGATGCTCTGGAAATCCCCGAATGGGTACATAACCTCCCTCGACATCTAGAAACATTACTTCCCAAGTTTGACCCTGAAACCTCTGTATTGCCTAAAGATCATATTAAAAAGTTCATACTAGCTATTAGACTGATGAATGTCCAACATGAGGACATAGTATGCATGATTTTTCCCTATACCTTTGAGAATTCAGCCTCAATGTGGTATTTTAACTTCCATGTAGGGTCCACCACTAGTTGGACGAAGTTTCAAAAAGATGTTTTAGACAAATTTGCAGAAGAAACCACTATAGGAGCTTTAATGGTTGAATTGTTCTCCGCCACCATGAGTTCAAAAGAAAATATTAAAGACTTCAATCAATGATTTACCACTATCCTGAACAAATTTCAACATGAAGATAAACCCACTTGGGATTTTCAAATTGAAGTATATTCTAATGCTCTCCCTACTTCTATTTCCATGTTTGTAAAAAGGGCTGCCAAGCATACCCTAGATGAAAATTTTGAGGAAGCCCAAACAATTGATTCCAAATGAAGGGATGTAAAGAGGGTTTGGTCTCATTAGTTAAGAAGGAATCTCAACCTCCACCCATGAGAGGACTCTTGTTGACTAGACCCCTGGGAAAACAAATAGAACAAGGTCCCAAAAATGGAAGTGGAGACATAGAAGACCTACAACGGATGATAAAGAAATTGTCAAATGAAATCATAGACATGAAAAGAAGTGTGGGGGAAGGAAAACTAGGCCAAAGGCCTTATAAACCCCTTTTTAAGAGAAACCCACCATTCAAATAAATTGAACCTCCCCCATCGAACTTAAACATCGACCCAGGTAATGTATCGTCCGACTCTTTTTGTACGTATCATCAAGAGAAACATTCCGAAAGAGACTATCCACAATGGGTGCATGCCATGAATTTGATGGCCAATCAATTCCTAGACGAAGTTTCCCTTACTGAACAATCAAGTGACTTAACAATGAATATTGCAGATCAGGAGGAAGTTGACCCACCGGAAGAAACAACCATGTTGTTGTAGGATCTTGACTTGCCAATGCCTTCTGATGATATATTTGAGGTTCAAGAACCACTCGCTGAGGTTTTTTTTGTGAAAACGTGAAATAGGGGTCAATTGGTCTCAAATGACCTTACCATTGTCCAAACCTTGAAAGGAAAACAAAAAGCTAAGCACCCGAAAGCACCTTTTGTTTCCCAAAGAAATCCTATAAAAATCCATACACGAGAATCACCCAAGATAGACTACAACATAGTATAAGACTTAAAAAGATTGAAGTCAAATGTGTCGATCATGGACATGTGTAGAATTCCCCAACAAAAGGACCTTCTGTTACAAGACTTAAAGTCAGTAGAAACCCCTATAACAAGCATCGACCAAGGGGAAACCCCATCTCCCACAGACCTAAAGAATAAATAGAATGTGAATGCTTGCTCTATAGATAAAAAGGGAAAGCCTATTGTCCCATATTTCCTTTTAACGTTTTAATTCTTCAACTGAAACCTCCATAATTGTTTAGTTGACTTAGGGGAATCCTCTAATGTCATGCCATTATCTATGAGCAATAAATTAAATGCAGACCCACTCAAAAGTGATAAACACGTTATACAACTGGACATGACTCAGGTAAAAGTTATTGGAGAACTCAAGGATGTCATGATCAGAATGGCTACACACCCAAAATTTGTTCAAGTGATTGACATCATTGTGGTGGATATACCAGAAGCTTATGGGCGGCTACTTAGTCGTGATTAGTCCGAGAATTTGAATGGATACTTTAGCACGAACTGGGATCACCTTTTGTTTCCATTAAAGGGACACACAAACATCATTAGGATCGATAGGGAAAGGTATCTCTAACATACTGTCACCGATTTAGAATCCTTCAATGAACCCTCATTGGTAGATTTCCCCATGCTAGGGAACTACTCCCGCGATTCTCATTTTGGCAATTTCTCCCCTCTCTCATCTGATGTACCTCTTACTCAAAACTTCGAAATGACTTTTCAAGTAAATCTACTGGTAGCAGTGGAAGAAACCCTCTTGTGTCAAGAACCTTTGTTGGAAACCACAAACAAAATAGGTGGAGAGGAAGTTAGGAGGCATGGAGAAGCTAATGATTTTCTCTCACAATTCTAGACCCTATACTTTGATGGGTCTAAATCGCAATAAGGGTCGGGATCGGGATGTATTCTCATTGACCCAAAGGGGAAACAAAATTTCTTGTCCTGCAGACTAGAATTTTAATGCACTAATAATATTGTCAAATATGAAGCTTTTATCCAAGGACTAAATAAAGCCATAGACTTAAACATTAAAGAACTAAAAAAATTTGGAGACTCTGAAATTATCGTCAGGCAAGTAAAGAATACTATACATTGCAACTATCCCCACCTGAGGAATTATCAACAGGAAGTGCACAAGATAATAGAATTTTTTGAGGCCTTCAATATAACAACGATTCCCAGGACAAAGAATACTCTTGTTAATTCTCTAGCCATTGTTTCCTCGAGGTATCTCCTTTGGAATAATATGAAGCCTCTAAGTTCACTGTGGAACTACTCTAAAAACCGGAAGTACCCAAAAATATTTCTAACTGGAAGGTCTTTGAAGGAGATGAAAAGATTATAAACTTCCTGACCAATCAAGAAAATTTTAAAGACCTGGCTATTGATGATGAAGTATTCCAAGAGCAATTAGTAGAAACTGTTTCCCATGAACAAAGAGGTGAAACAAATCACTCTCGTAACAAACCAAAAGGGGTAGCCAATTTGGAAAACCTCTTTGAATTAAGGGAAAGATTTAAAGGGTCAACAAACATAAAGATAGGGAACTCATGTCCCATGTACGAGACTATAAATCTAGGAACCTCAGAAAACCCTAAGAATATAAATATAGGCAAGATAGTATCTAAATAAGAAAGGAAAACCTATCTCAAACTTTTCGGAGAATATCAAGATGTTTTTGCATGGTCCTAACGAGATCTGAAAACTTATGACACTCATATTATTCAAAACACAATCCCGTTAAAATCTAGAGTAAAACCCTTCCAACAGAAGCTCTGGAAGTACCACCCATATCTGGAACCCCTCATGTGTCAAGAGTTAAAGAAATTACTAGATGCTAAAATTATCTTTCAATTTAGACACTCTGCCTAGGTAGCAAATTTGGTCTTGTCAAGAGAACGTCTAGGTAAATCCACCTGTGTGGGATTTCAAGAACCTCAACAGAGCATCAGAAAATGATAACTACCCAGTCCCACCAATGGAACACCTCTTGCAGACAGTGTCGGGTTTTGAAATTTTCTCCCTTTTAGACATTTTTTCAAGTTACAAGCAGGTTCTAGTTTCGGAGGAAGATCGATTGAAACCCACCTTTCAAACCAAGTGGGGAACCTTTGCTTATAAATGCATGCCCTTTGGGTTAATTAATGCAGAGGAAACCTTCCAGAGGGCCATGGACATATCATTTTTTGGATTGATCAACAAGTGTGTAGTAGTCTATTTGGATGTCGTGATTGTGTATTCAAAGAACATAGAATGTCACATCTAACATCTAACCCATATTTTCTAAAGGTGTAGAAAATACGGTATATCTTTAAACCTTAAGAAAACTGTATTTGGTGTTGAGGAAGGGAAATTATTAGGTCATATTATATCTCAAGAAGGAATTCGCATAGACCCTGAACGAATTAAGGCAATAGCTCAGCTTCCCTTACCCCACAACAAAAAGTCTATGCAATCCTTCTTTGGGAAAATCAATTTTGTGAGGAAGTTCACCCTCGATTTCGCTGAAACTATAAAACCCTTACAAAAAATTATTCGGAAGGATGTTGATTTTAGGTGGGATGATGAGTGGAAAATTTCTTTCAACAATATTAAGACTGCAATATCTCAAGCTCCAGTGTTGCGAAGTCCCGACTTTAGAAAATATTTTTTCCTCTATACTTTTGCCTTCGACCAATATTTAGCTACAATATTGAATTAGAAGGATGATGACAACAATGAGGCCCTAGTCTCATTTATGAACACTAATCACCAAGGGGTCGAACTGAATTATTCTTCTAGAGACAAACAAGCTTATGCAGTGTACAAAGAACTAAAACATTTTAGATCTTACATCCTAAAAAATCACACCAAATTCATTGTGCCTCATCCCCCAGTCCGATCCCTATTCACTAAATAGGAGATAGGGGAAAGAAGAGGAAATTGGATGGTAGTTGTCCAAGAATTTGATCTAGATATAAAACTTGCCAAACTGGTTAAGGAATAGGGACATTGTAAACTAGTCGCTGAATCCCAAGACCGGGTAAATGAAGACTCTGGGTGGGAGAATGAATTAGCGTTATGGTGTAGTGAAGCTTTATATGTTCCCCCAGGGCAAGAGTATTTTTATGGAAAAATAATTTATCTCTTGCATCATGGAAATTTCCCCGAAAACCTAATCTCTAAGGAAAGGAGAGCTCTCAGACTGAAATCAACACAATATCACCTCATAAATTTGGTACTTTTTCACGTAAATTATGATGGGGTACTTTTGAGATGTCTTGAACATGAAGACATAGAAAAGGTTCTAAAGGATCTCCACGATGGTCCTGTGGGTGGACACTGTGCAGGGATTACCACCGCTCACAAGATACTGAGAGTCGGCTATTACTATCCTATGCCGTTTAGGGATGCTCATACATATGCTAGAAACTGCAAAACTTGTCAAATAAGTGTGGGAGGCAAAAAAAAGCAGCGGTCCCACTCCAACCAGTGGCCATATCCAGACCATTCGAGCAATGGGGGTTAGATGTCATAAGGGAGATTATCCTGAGTTCTTCAAAACAACATAGATACATATTGACTGCTATGGACTATTTTGTGAAATGGGTAAAGGAAATCCCACTGACTCACGTGAACGAAAAGCTGGTAATCCAATTCATAGAACAATAGTTGATCACAAGGTTTGGTATGCCTTCCATTCTTGTTTTTGATAATGTCACTTACTTTTCTTCCACCCTACTAACATAGTTTTCTCTAGATAAAGGAATCATAATCATATATTCTGCAAAATAATATCCATGGGGGAATGGAATGGAAGAATCAACTAATAAGAACCTAGTAAGGATCTTGAAGAAAAAAGTTGTAGAAAATTAGAGGAATTGGCATAGTTCGCTTCATAATGCCTTATGGGCCGATAGAGTAACACCCAAGGAAGCTATAGGTAACTCCCTATACTTTATGGTATATGGAAAAGAATCCATTCTATCGAACGAGATATATCTTCCATCTCTTCATATTGCTTAGGGATCTAGAGGACAACCCTCATCGGTTATTCAATAGAGAATTGATACCCTCCTCATGTTGGAAGAAGAAAGGGAGAAAGAAAAATCAAATTTCGTCACTCATCAGCAAAAAGTTAAAATATGGTTTGACAAGCATAAGGCCAGAGAGAAGAATTTTGAAGTAGGAGACTTGATCCTGAAATGGGATAGAGCAAATGAACCAAAGGGAAA
>JASDQU010710497.1:4652-15500 GCA_032191745.1 Picea mariana
TGTACTTAAACAAATTTTACCCCTGAGTGTAGCCATTCTACACTAGGATTTTTCTTTTAGTACACATTTTGTAGAGTTTTTAATCTTCTTTTTCCCTCCATGCCTTGCATCTAATCTACCATTTATGTTCTTGACAGATGCCTCCTCCATTAGCCTACCACATTAGTTACGTCGATGTAGCTAGCCGATGAACACATAATCTTGCTTTAGCCGCTTGGGCCCTCTATTCCCCCTCACATGAACTGCTCCACTCCAGCGACATATGTTTGGGCTCAAAAACCATCAACCAATAAGAGTACACAACCTTCATTGGCCTCCTTTCCGAGGCTAGTCACCACCATATCCATCACCTTAGCGTCTTACTAGATTCCCAACTCGTTGTCCTTCAGCTCAACAATGTGTACTGTGTCCGCGATCCTTGCCTCTTTTGCAAATACACGCAAGTTAGACCTTTATCCAAACATTTTGATTCAATCACATTTACATATATTCCAATACAATTCAATCAAATAGTAGATAATATGGCTAACCTAGTGTTAGATTGGCATGTATCACATCAAGATACCATTACCCATACATAATCCATCAAAAGTCTATCACAACATATAGATTAGACATCATAACAAGCATGAAAAATCATCATCACATGTGAACATCATATAGATCCAAAATGTATATCCATATATATATATATATATATATATATATATATATATATATCGGTCAATATGCCATCATTGTTTACAAAAAATAGTAGTACAACATGTCCAACATCTGTAGGCAGGTGAACCATCTCACCCCTATCAGTACAAAATTGGTGTCATAACACCATATAAAAAATGGGATCGCAAGACTATATAAATACAAAAATACATATACAGAGATACTCATGGAACCTCTAGAGCTCCACCACCTAGCCCTCTCTTTGGAGGAAGTACCCCACTAGCTAGGGGTCCCTCGGGCCCTGCGGAAGCCACCTAGTCATCGCCGCCCCTGCTATAGCTACTCTATAGATCAGGGTTTTTGACTTCGACGGAAGCCCCACACACTGCTCCAAGACTCCCTCGTCCTGGATCCTTGTCCACATGCCCTCAGGCACTCCCTTTAGTACCACCTCCAATCGACGATGAAAATCCTTGAACTCTCCCTCAGCCCCCGCCTGAGGAGCATGTGAAGGACCTGCACTAGGGTCATCAAATCAACATCTTCTGCCTACTCTCTCATCATCAGTCAGCCTCACACCAACCTCATCTCATCGCCATCTCTCTGCTGCCCGTGGGCCCCCCCGTGGTGGTCTCACAGGCCCCTGACGAGTCGACTACTTTTGGCTCACATTGTTTCACGATTGCATCCACGCTCAAATCAAGGCTCCACATTGAGATCAAGAACTATAGCAGGTACTCCTATGCCCTCACCAGTGAACACTCAAAAAAATTTAGCAATCCATAGACTGCCAAAGAGCCCCGTACAGTCGGCTCCTCATCCCTCACCGCCTCTCTCAGGCGCGCCCAATCCCTCTCCCTCTAGTGGAATGGCATCATCAACTTCTCACCTGCATCCACATATACAATACTTGATCAACCATCACAACCTATAAAAACACCAAAATCTCCAAAAAAAATCAGTTTTTACACCCCTCAACTTTGCCTCAAGTGTGCAGCTATTTTTCCCCACAGGTACACACATATGCACACCTGCTCATCCCACAGTTGCACACTCCTGCACAACTGTCAGAGATACAGGGGCACATGCATGTGCCCTTGTCACACACATAGGTGTGTATTCAAGCACGCCTGTCTTCTACACAGTGTCACACACATGCGCAACTGTCAGGAACACAGTTGCGCACAAATGCATGGTTTTGCTTCGAACAGATGTGCATCCAATGCGCGCCTATTTTCCCCCTTTGGGTGCCCCCATACATGGATGTCCCACTTACAGTTGCGCAATTATGCATGTGAATCATTCGATCTCCCATGCACTGGGGGGACCACCCTCACAAAATCCTCCTGTACGGCCATCCATACAACCCTACCCAAAAACAAAATCCTAATTACTATGAAGGAGGATAAAACCACTAACCTGGCACTCGCTGACCCTGAATCGGCTGGCTCAATCTCCCAGAATCTCCAAATCTCCTTTGAAACCTCTCATCCACTCACTAAGACCATAGGTACAAATGAGGTGGCATTGTGGGCCCTACAACTATATATAGTCCCTTTTGCCAAACTTCCATTCTTAATTACAAGAGATCTGATTGTCCATTTTCCAATCCATCCTCAGCCATGGGATCAGGATCCCACCCCCTACAAAATCACATTCCTCGGGTCACCATCCATCCTTAGCCCCGGAGGATGCATTTTTCTCACATCCTATTTAGGTATGCTTTCTTATATTCACAAGTTATTGAATTACTATTATATGTTCTTTATCTTCAGATATTGTTCACGTCGGGTATTCAATTTTCATGTGTGCAGGTACTTGGTCATCATGCATCAATGATACTCCTTCAGGTATATCATCGACATAGGCATGTAATCATTCCCTCTGAATATCAATTGCATTTCAAAGTCACACCCTCCGATCTTTGCCTCTAGGGTCCCCCCCATCCGGATCTGCAGTACTCACACCTTTGCTGCATTTTCATCACTGTCAGCTGGTAGCACTCTCTCCCACATGCATTTTCCCAATTATAGTCCCCTCTGGCACTTTGACACTCATGTTGTTTTCAACCCCTAGGGCTGGGAGTCCCAATAGTCTTCGCATTCCCAAGAATCAGCCGCATGCTCCTTCTCCTCATTTTTCTAGCTTCCCCAAAATGGACTCCCAGGTAATCTCATTATAGTTCCCATTTGGTTGTGCCTCTACAGTATAATTAACCCTCCATTTCATCCACCCTCAGTTTTCCCATTTGCATATTGTTCTCCATTCATTTCCCTAATACAGAAACCCACCTATGGGGCCCCCACCCTCCACCTGTTTTCCAAGCAACTTGCGCCCCCACCAACCAAGCCATCTTGCATTGGGGCACTTGTTTCTGTATTTGCACAGTTATCCCAACTTATTCTTTATTCATTTGGTAATTGTACAAAACCTTTGTTTCCTACATTTACCTAGCTTTCTATTGTTTCCTTTATCGTCCTTCCTTTTCCAGCAAAGCAAACCCTGTCTCCCTTGGTTGGGGAATTTTTCACCTCCTACTCTTGTTGACATCATCCATAAACCCCGAGTATCTTGTAGTCCATACACCTCTTCTCTCTGCATTTGTCCATATTGTCACACCTCTAGCACAATTTACCCAAGCCTAGTCGTCCCCCTGATGCTAGATTCAGTTTTACAGGTTGTTGCCACTCATCCTTTACATATATCCCCAACCAAGGGCAGTCTTGAGTCTCACCACTTCTTGACTTCATCCATGTACCTCATTAGTTCTTGATCTTCTCCAGTAGATCTCATGAAGCCCTTCGCTTCTTGGAGTCATGTCTCCCTTTCTGTCGACATCAACATAGTTCCCATAAGGGAGACAATATCTTGAATCTCATTACCTCCATAATGAGGAGTCTTGGACGTCACAGAGAGAATCATCATTTCTCTCTACCATCATTGACCCCCATGACATTCAACTTCAACACTTTCTCATGTTGTGGTGAGTGTTACTTTGCGACTATTATAGTTGTTTTTATATTTGTCAAAGACCTCTGAAAATTGTTGGTCCATCAATGCCTGCGACTCCTCGACACTTCTCATAAGTGTCATCACCTCTTTTCAAAGTTTGTTCACCATTAGAATTGTTCTCTACCATTATCAACTCACCCCTGAGGGAACTGCAGACATCCACACCAACACATAGTTTTAGTTATTATCTCATACATTTTCTGAGTTACTTGATACGAGCATGGGGCATGCCCGCCTCATTTGTACACAATTTTATTTTTCCACACCTTGTGAAGGGTTTGGGTCCTATAGGTTCCCCTCTCCCTCCAATGGGTCACTCTTGCAACTCCCCTTAACACTCTTTCTTACAAAAATACTCTCAGTAGAAGAAAAATTGATATCTTTCAGCCATACGTATGCTCCTAACCTCATACATCAGGGGGAATTTGTTATCACTGAAATTATGTCTGCGAATGGTTACAGGAATCCAACATCTCCAAACACCTATTAGTTCATACATGGCCCAAAAAATGCATTTCCAAAGGACCCAAAACTATATAACCAATTATAAAATCAGCATGCGCTCATAATGCAAAGGAAGCGCGTGCACATGCATTAGTGGAAAACTCCAGAAAAGTGCACATGTGCTTGATGCATGAATGTGTATGAAAAAAGCTGCGCATAATTCAGAATGACGCATTAATGATTATGGTCGGCCTCCCACCCACTTTTGGTTCAGCTCCCAAGTCGATTTGACCCCCAAATCTGAGCTAAATCTGAGTGGAGGGTTGTTCAAAGACCTAGACATGCCCTAAAGGGCCCCTTGTTCACACTAAAGACCGATTGGATAAAGCCTCAAATATTTGCTATAAAAAGATGCCATGGGTGCACTATATTTCCAATAATCTATTTGTATTGTTATGCTGCCTATATTCTCCTACAAGGAACCTCTTTCCTCATTGGAGCATATAAGCATCATTTCATTGGGCCATTCACATCACCTCTTGAGTGAATGAGATTTGGATTTCTTCACCATTTACTTTCAGTTTCTTATTTGTAAGAAGAGCTCAATCAATGGGGGTTCAAGAGCCCTCCCTTGGAAGAAGAGGGGACCCATAAGTCTCCCTTTCTCTTTGGTGTTTTCCCATTAATACAATCTATCCATTGGTGGCATGAATATCGGTCTTTCTTTTGTTCTATTTCCCTTATGCACATTAGTTTAGTTTCTTTAATTGTTATTAAATTAGTTGTTTATTTTCTTATTGTGCTTGATGTTTCTAACTCTTGCACTCATTTTTGTCCTGTCTAGCTAACCCAACTAGACTTGTAAGTGTCCCTCTTTTGCTCATTTAGGTGACGAAAAGGATACAACAAGGATTTCCAAGGAATATGTAAATACATGAGAAAGGGTGCAAATTCCAAGGAAGAGGGTGCACACTTCAAGGAAAGTGGGCTCGATTTTCAAGGAGAAATTTGTTGGTAACTTTAGATAAGTTGTTTGTAGCAAACTTGGTATCTCTGCTATAATATTTTTCCTATAAGATCCATAATAAATTTCCTCTTCACTAGTTTTCCTCTTGGGGGTTTTTCTAGGGTCATGTTGACCAAAAATACTTGAGTAAATTTATGTGGTTTGCATATTTTATTATCAACATTTAAGTGGTAAATATCATAGTTGTATTTCTTATCTTAATGTATGTTGAAAGAGATAATAGTGGACAACAAAACTTCCTTAAATTAACATTTCAAAAACATCATTAAATGAGCAATAAATCCGTTAGAAAGGAAACCTTTAAACAGTGGTAAAATAGACGTGAAAGTGACCTTTAAACAGTGGTAAAATAGACCTGAAAGTGACCTTTAAACAGTGCTAAAATCATATTGGTTTCTACGGGGTAAATCCCCCTATACTGGGTCTAAGGTAAAGCCAGAGTGCTAACTCCCTTAAAATACTATTCTACCCTTAAGCTACCTATTATTGGACTAATCGGTAGGTGCAGACACTAACTGATCTCCCTAGATCCACCTAGATCTAGAACAAAACATGCCAGAACACGACACTTTCCTTAAGTTTTAAATATTGAATTTACTAACCAAAGAGGGATAGGTGACATACCGTTTAAATGTCGCTTCCTCTCGCCATCGCCATCCTAACTCCATTCGAACGCTCATACAATGACGATCCTGCAAAAGAACATAACCATCCAAAGTGATAGCAATAGCATAAACTCAATATAAACCTATGTATGTGATCAAGGAATAATACATTAAAACACAACAAGCTTTATAGGAAAGAATCATATTACTGTATCATATTAAATGTGAAAGAGAGATTACAACCATGGCCTTGATGTCGTAAGGTCCCTTCCAACTTTCCTTTATTCCCCATACACTTTCACTCCAAGAATTCTGAGAGCACAGATTTGATAATATTCACAATCTATCTTGACAAAGTAGCTCATCTAGCCAAGCTAAAAATCTCCAAAACTCAATCCAATCCAAGCTAATCCCAAAAGCTCCAAAGCTAACCAAAACTAAATTTCTCCATGAGAACTCCTCTCCTTTTATAAGTTGAAGAGGATAAGGTGAGGAGGTTTGGATGATCCCACTAAATCATGAAAGCGAGTAAGATCCAAACCATTCGGATGCCACCTCACCATAGAAGTTTCTCCTTCTAGAAGATTTGAGAAAACACTTTTTTTTCCCACGTGTAGGCATTCTTGCACCCTACCTATAGAGCAACCTGCGAACATCTCACACCCTAGCTATGGTGCAACCTACGAGAATCCAGCATTCTCGCACCCTGCCTATATAGCAACCTACGAACTTCCTTTTTTACAGGGCTTTTACAAGGGAAAATGCAACTTCTTTTCTCAGGAAAAGTTCTTCTCCCTTCTCTCTTCAGGAACTCAGGCCACTAACCCCTCTGAAGTCAACATATAGGTTTACATCATTAACGGTCATAGGGATGACGAAAATAATGTGTAACAGAGAGCCCCCCAAAGTATGAAGTTAGAACAAAGTGATAGCTAAAATACTTTGTCGATGTGTGTAGGGAACAAGGAACAGTTGGTCAGAAACCTACCAACAAACAAGGAAATACAATACAATAATATATCATCACTGAGGTAGGCATTCCCATACTCAGAATACAAATGACTCAAAGCATAAATGCCGACATGTGAAGATCCATGTCAAGTAAGACAGGTCATGGCCACCAAACATACACTGTGGATCCATGCCAATATGACTCAAATCTGAACATAGCCACCAAAAATACATTGTGGATCTATGTGTTAAAGACTCAAATTTGAACATAGCGACCAGACATACAATGTGGATCTATGCAACAGTACATTGAATATACTCCAACGCAACCTGGATCTGTTAGAAAAATATCTAGGGTCTTCATCTCTATCACTCTATAGTACGAATCTAACCATGCGAACACATGTGTTGAAGTCGAACATGGTAGAAACCACTTGATTACTGGTCATTAGTGTATATCGTTAACAAGTGTGAGGGAAATCACCATTAATGTCAATGACTCCCAAGGTACTCTGGTACAATCCAACAAATGTGAATCAATGAGCTGAGGTCGAACACTCAATGGAATCTCTTGATCAGGGGTCGATAATGAAAACCCACTATTGAAAGCGAGGAAACCTGCCATTGAGGCATGCAAGTTCCAAGATACCAATTAATTTCTAAGTATAATTCCTGGATAATGAGTTGAAGTCGATAGGAAAAGACTCATCACAGGAGGGCCTCAATGTATCCCACATCAATGACACGAAACAAGTAACAAGATTTGATGTAGATCAGAGTAACAAGTGATTTAGAACTAACTTAGGGATGGCTGATGCAATAGAAGGCTTAAGGACTACAGAAATGGCTGACGCAATAGAAGGCTTTCCGGGTTGAACTTCTCTTTGAACATATTGACGACACAACAACTGTCTTGTAAACACTGACTCAACAACAGGGATCACAGACCGATTTGTAATCTTATAAAGGAGTATGATCAGGAGACAAGTGGATTTTCCAACCTAGACACAAAGCAAGTGAAAGGGTGTCATGTTCAAAAGTGACTCTTCCATGGAATACAGGTTTAGACACAATTCTTTCCAAATTTCCCCCCCACCATTTCTGGTGAGTACCTCTTTATTTTTACGCAAGCTTGAGGAGGATAACATATGCTTGTAAATGTAAGCTCATCCTTCGGATGAGTCCCTCGGAGTATGTTTAATGAACCCTAGGAAGGAGTGGTTCGGTCCCATATGGGCCTTTTGATGTTTTTTTAATGAGTCCAAAGAAAGAAAACTCAGGGGTTTTTCATGTTTAGAGAGTCTGAAAAACACTTAAAGAGAACTCTCCCAGTTCCTTTTTCATAAATTAGTTCGACGAGACTGAAAAATAGATAAATTATCACTCATCGAATGTTTTCTTCAAACACTTTAACAAGCGTGAAAAGAACAAGGTCGCTTGGAAATCTTTTCATGTTTAGAGAGTCTGAAAAGAGCTTAAAGGGAACTCCAGGGGGTTCCTTTTTCATATAACCTTTACGAGTCTGAAAAAGTGATAAAAGTATACTCGATTACATTCTCACTTATTTACAAGCACGAGAAAGAACAAATACTAAGCTCGGTAACTTATTCTCATGTATTTACGAGCATGATAAAGAACAAAGACTAAGCTCGGGATTGTTTTCANATAAAAGTATACTCGATTACATTCTCACTTATTTACAAGCACGAGAAAGAACAAAGACTAAGCTCGGTAACTTATTCTCATGTATTTACGAGCATGATAAAGAACAAAGACTAAGCTCGGGATTGTTTTCATTTTTACACAAACTTTAAAACAAAACAAAACTATGCTTGGGATAGATTTTAATTTTTACACAAGCTTAAAATCTAAACAAAACTATGCTTGAACTTGGTTTCATTTTTACACAAGATTGAACCAAAGGAAACTATGCTTGAGGTAAGTGGTTTCATTTTTACACAAGCTTGAACCATAGAAAACTATGCTTGTGACTTCCCAATGCATAACACATGGAAGGTTGGTACTTAGCCCCCATCTTAACTCAGGGTTTTTTCATGTTTAGAGTCTGGAAAAACACTTAAAAGAGAACCATAGAAAACTAGCGGCTCTACTTCAGCATGAAGTCCAGAGGCTGGAAGTATTGCCCCCCAATATTCATTTCATCCAACGACAAAGGTGAAGGAAATGAAGCTTCAAATACTAGATGAAGGACATGACTCAAATAGAGAGGGGGAAAACTATTTCATTTTTTAACGAGCTTGACGTAGAAACAAGAACTATGCCCATAACCTTTGTTTCATTTTTTAACAAGGTTGCCTCAGAGACCCACAAAATATCCTCGGCAGTGGTTTCATTTTTTAACGAGCTCGAAATCAAAAAACCATTCTCAAAGACCTCTATTTCATTTTTTAATGAGGTTTCCTCAGAGACGCAAAAACTATCCTCGAAACCTCTGTTCCATTTTTTAACAAGGTTGTTACAGAGATGCAAAAACTATCCTCGAAAACCTCTTTTTCATTTTTTAATGAGGTTGCCTCAGAGACGCAAAAATTATCCTCAAAACCTCTGTTTCATTTTTTAATGAGGTTTCTACAGAGATGCAAAAAACTATCCTCGAAGACCTCTGTTTCATTTTTTAACGAGGTTTCCTCAGAGATGCAAAAACTATCCTCAGAGTCTTCTTGATCATGGATTCCAAGAGGACAATGCTCCGGAAGGAGGCCATGTCAAGGGGAAAAACTCGGTCATGGCTTCCAAGAGGTCTTCATTTGACGGAAGAAACACACTCTGGAAGGAAACCATGTTGAGGGTCGCAACAGGAGTAAAGAGATCAGGCTCTAACAACCCTATCGAAGAGATCACCATTTCAACTACTGGATCTAAGTCATCATAAGTTGAAGCCATGGGTGACAACACCACATAATTGACCTGTGGCGGGGGAAATACCGTCTGCATATAAGAACCATTCAGGGAGGCAATCCAGGTGGGGTCAATGAATGAAAGTTGATCAACAGTCACAACCTGTCCATCGTGAGTGAAAGATATCACATGAAAAAGAGTAGACACAGTAGCTTTCATGGCATAGACATAATCCTGCCCAAGGAGTAAAGAAAAATCCAAGGGGTCTTGGACTACCATGACATCAATGAAGACAATTTTCCCTCCCAAAGTTACAGGAAACTGAGGAAGGGTCCCTAAAGGTTGACTAGTTCTTCTATTAAAAGCTAACAGATTCTGTGTAACTGGCGCAAGTGGAGGACAACCCAAAGCTTGCCAAGCAAAAGAGGACAAAATACTAACGAACGAACCTTCATCTATCAACGTTTGAGGAACGTCCGGACCAAAAACCTGTACTGTAATCTGGAAAGGAATGTATGAGGGAAGACGAGGTCCAGTTAGCACACCCCAATCAAAACGGATGACCTCATTACTTGGAGGGAGTTCCATGGGCGAAGGAGGAATACCCCCTGACACAGAAGAATCTGTATCAACAAGAAAAACATGGGCAGTATCAAGTTTACTCTCTAGTGGGAGAGTAGGATCGACCGATGGAGAGATCACATTGACCACTTGGGTTTCATTCTCTAGGGGGAGAATGGGGTCGACAGGTGGAAATGGATCGACTGCTTGGCTTTCACTCTCTGAGGGGAGAGTGGGATTGACCGAGGATGGTATCGGATCAACCACTTTGTCAACTGGTTCAACCAAGGACGTGACCATATTGACCACATGATCAACGAGATTGACCGACAAAGGGGCTGGATTGATCATTCCATCAACTATAAGGGGGTCAAGAGTAAGCTTACGATAAGCAACTGGAAGTTGAGGCTGTGAAATAGTTATGTCTTCCAAGAATTTCGAGGCTTCTTCCATATGAGGGCAAAGATGATTTAGGTGACTCCCTTTTCATAACATACATGGGAACTTGGCTCTACTTTTCTTCTTCTCAACAGTATCTCGACTAGTTGACGGGAAGTCATCAGCATGTTGTTCAGAGGCTAACGACATGGGTTGGCAAGAATGTGTAGACCATGCTTCTATAACTTTGTATAGACCAGGGAAATCCTTAAGAAGATGGATACCCTTACAAAGCCTGCAAGGGTACTTGGGCTTACGGGTTGTTTGGGTGATCTTGACATCATCAAC
>JASDQU010710497.1:33385-45575 GCA_032191745.1 Picea mariana
TCTGACGGGGGCGATGGCATCAACATTGTGAGGGTGAGACGAGAGGTGCTGAGGTGGAAGAACGAGGTGGCGAAGAAATAGAGACCGTGACACTAGATGATGAGCCAATGTGCCACGAGAAGGTGACAGGGAGGCTGTAGTGTGACAGGTCAGGGAGTGAGGACACGATACAGGTGAAAGTGGCATGAAGCAAGATAGAGACACATGGTAGGAGATGAAAGGTGGGAGTGAGGAAATGAGAAAAAGGTGGGCTATAATGGCACTGAGTGGAAGACACATGGTGGAAGGTGGTAAGTAGAGGGAGTCAGAGATGTGACAAGGGGCTTTTAGAGGGGGCCACATAAAACCACCCATTCCGGACCCCCCCCCAATTAAAGGTAGAATGACGGGGGGGTCCAGAATCAATCCTCGACTATAGATCTAGTCTTCCCAATATAGGCCATTGAGAGATGCGTGACTAATTCTGGACCCCCCCCCTCCACTTTAAAGGTAGAATGGTGGGGGGGATCTGGAATCCAACCCTGACCGTAGATCTGGGCACGTAGATTCTGGCCACCTAGAGTTGCCTGCTGCTTAACGAAATGCCCGTTTTCACCCCAAACTTAGGGTAAGTGGGTTTTTACCCCACTTCTTGCCATCTTTTCTCCAAAGGGGGTCTCCTATTAAGAAAAATGCCCCCCTACATGATTAGGTGCTAACACCTGGAAATCAACATGTTTTACCTAAAAATCCAGATAAGTGGTTACCAAAATTTAATCCTAAGTCAAGAGAAACTCATGGTGATCATATCAAAAAATTTATGTTAGTTTTTAATCTTAGAAGCGTTGAGCATGAATATGTTGTATGTAGACTTTTTCCATACACTTTTGAAGGAGAAGATTATACTTGGTATTTTTCTCTACAAGCCAATTCCATTACTAACTGTGATACTTTTGAGGATTTATTCATTAAGAAATTTGGAGAAGATAAATCTTCATCTATTTAATTAGTGGAATTATCCAAAATTAGAATGGGTCTTTGTAATACCCCCAAGACTGAGCCCCAGTTGAATTGTGAACATGTTTTATAGGCTAGTGAGCCAAGTGATTATAAGCTAGGAGGCTTATGTGATGATTAGGCCGGAGAGGCTAGATGCTAAAGGCCAGTGAGCCTATTTTTGTATATGTAAACACTTATATCATTAATATAATACATCGTTGTGTGTAGATCAACCATGATAAAATAGTATGGGGGAATAAACTTGACTAGGAAGGGAAAGGGAGGGGCTAAGAGCCTGGGAAAGGGGGCTAAGCTAGAGGGCATATCTCCAAGGGAATACTATTATATTATTCCCAAATACTATGGTGAGGATAATTATTTTATCCTAAGTTCTTATGGGAAAGAGAATGAATCCCAAGTGGAGAGAAACAAGCTTCCTTGAGATCCATGTGTCATCAAGGGTGCATGCAGATAAAGKTGGGAGAAATTAGTCCATTTTTCACTCTCTTAGACATTCATGTMATCATCCATATTCTCCATCAATTGACCTCTGCATGTTTGGAACCTTCCATCCTACACGCACTCCTGAAGCTAGCCCATACTGTTCCCTTTACCACTAGTAACTCATACTCGTACCCATCCTAGGAGGCGTAGCGCACTTTTACCTTACTGTTATGGGCAATGCCTAAACCAAACCCAAAAGTTGTTGCTGCTTCCATCACCTATTCCATACCCATTTTCTATTGTTTCCTTCACCTGATGATGTACCTGGTTGATTAGAGAAGTGGATTGAAGAAGCAGGTTGTCAGGCCCGTGGATTGAAGAAGCAGGTTGTCAAGCCTGTGAGAAACTCTCTTCAGGTGAGAGAATTGTTGGGAATTGATTTCCTAAGGGAGCCCAACTCCAGCTATAGTGCACTGAGAATTCTTGTCCCACATGTTGTTGAAGCCCTGGAAGGGAAGTGGGGCAGCCAAAGGAAAGTTGAGCAGAGAAGGGGCACACTTCCTAGGGCGGGACAAGCATGTAGAGAATGAGAGGCTATAGGCTGTTAGTTTGAGTTGGCTCCTGGAATCAGATCCTTCCTATTGTTTGATTTGTATCAGCCTAGCTAGGAATCCCTTTACCCAGGTGGAGTTTAGTCCCAACTCAGGGGTGAACCATTGCTGAGATTTATGAGAAATGTGGTCTAAGGCTGGGAGGATCATGGAAGGTCTACACACAATTGGTGGTCTTCTACAAAATATAAGTATCAATTGTGCATTCATTTCATGTTGTGTATTTATACTTGTCTTTATATCTATGGGTTTTTCCTGTGTATGAAGCATGTATAAGTTTACTATTATTTCCACATGAATTTGTGTATTAGCAGAATGTATTTGTTTGTTTAAAGATATGTAACACAACTGAAATTATTATAAGTTTTTAAGTGGAATAACCCAGTTTGGGTAGGTTGGGTATGTTACAATATATTAAGTTCTACAAGAGTTTAAGTGTGGCATAGCCTGATAGGTTTAATCCTGGGTGTGTTACAATCTAGTATCAGATCTCTGGTTTTTAAACACTAAGCCTGGATGGGCCGTGTAAGTGGAAATTGAAGAAATAGTTTCAGAGTGAATTGTTGTCGAAATGGACAAAATTTGAGTTTCATAACGTGCCAAGAGGGCACTGAGAGAACACCTTAACTATGTTTGAAAGCTCAAAAGGTGTATCAATTCAGGAAACTGTAATGGATGTAATATATTTTCGGGAAAGGTCCAAATCTTTCACAACTGTCAGATCTGAGAAAAGGAGTGTGGCGGTTAACCTTCAAGTCCTTTGGAATTCGTTTCTTTGAAAATTCTTAAGACTTTGACAAAAGGAGGAAAAATACCCGAAGCTCCGAAGTTTTAGAGTGAATCTACACCGTAGATAATTTGGGAGAAGGCAAGTTGTTGGATCCCGCAAGTGGTTCAACATTTCGACACCCCATGGAAATCTAGTTGTGTTTGCGCTGAGTGGATATTTCCTTGAAGTCTGGAAGTCCAGAACCAATCTAGACCATCCATTATCAGAGACATGTGTCCCTATATGAGCAAGTGTTCAAAACTTTAGCATTCAACAGTTCGGGGGTTGTATGGTGATCAACACCAAAAACTTCTAAAGCCCGAAGGCACGAAGCACTGGAGTCCTGAAATTATGGAGAAGCACAGTTCATAGAGTTATCCACTTAAGAGTTTGGAAGAAATGTGGAGTTTTTTTGAGGAAATATTCGAAGTCTTGAAGTCCCGAAGAGCTAGAGTGAAGTGGCATGATGACATCACCTAGAGTGATGTGGACCTGTTCGGGAGTTCAGAAGTTCAACGCTCGGGTGTTTTGATGTGTTCTAGTGTGAGATCCTCCAAAGTCCTAAAGTCCCAAAGTCCTAGAGTGTCAGATTGATGTGACATGTTGAAGTCACCCAGGGTGACGTGGACCCACTCTAAGCATGCCACGTGTCATATTGTTTCAATATTTACATAGACTTTTTGGGACAATTAGAAATCGACACATGTCTCCTGTAGATTGGGCCGCATGTCATCTCTATATTTTCAACATGTAGCCCCCCCTGGTGCATGATTATTGATAATACTATGGAATTTCAGAGATTCAACATTTGGGGGAAATGTTGTGTTGTGTTGTGAAATCCTCTGAAGTTCTGAGGTCTCAGAGTTCCTATCAATAGTTGATCTCAGCCAGGAGTGTGGACCATTGATTCTTGAAACCTTCGAGTGTTTTCCAATTCAACATTTGGAAGAATTGAAGTGTTGTGCTATAATATCCTCCAAAGCCCAAATTTTTTAAGTCATAGAGCACCGGAGTGACGTGGCATACTCATGTCACCTAGGGTGACGTGGACCCACTTGATGCTTACCACATGTCATCATGTTTCATTTGTTTCAAATACCTTTTGTGAAAATTGGAAATTGACATGTGTCACCCGTCATATTGGGCCACATGTTATCTTCTTATTTATGCCATGGAGAAAACCCTTGGTGTGTGATCACTAATGAGACTCTGAAAGGTCGCCAATTCAACTTCAGAGGAATGGGGGTATGTTGATGCAAGAACCTCCAAAGTGAAAAGGTCCGGAGAGATTCTCCTAGAATTCGCCATTTCAACGTTCAGAGGGAACGATGTGTGGAGTAGGTGGAACTTCCGAAGCCCAATTTTTTGAAGCTCCAAAGTCCCAAATCTTCGAAGCAATGGAGCCCCAAAACTCTGAAGATGTATCGTGCAAGAGTTTTCCAGTTCGACGTTTGGGGGAAATAAGGTGTAAGGTAGTAAGAACCTCTGAAGGCCAAAGTTTTGGAGCCCCAAAGTCCTAAAGATTTGGAAAAAGCGCCTTTCAGTTAAGCACTTGGTCACAACCTGTGGTCACATGAGAATGGGGGCTGAAGAAAAAGGGCTAGTGCCCAAAATTTATTTTTTAAGGATAAAATTTTCAGATATCCATAACTTTCTACTCAAGACTCATAATTGAGCAAGAGAGCAGTCATTGGAAATATATTAGACAGTAGAACACAACTATTCACTCAGAAAATTGATCTGAACAATGAATTTCTCATAAAATCATAAGAAATAAGTCTGATATATTATTGAACCACAATGGTTCATAATTTCCCAATTTTGTTAAATCAATTAGCCTAACAAAGTTCTGTTAGCTGCAAATTTTTCAGAGCTAACAACTGTAAGATCAGAATTAGGATCAACACAAAGTTCATAGGAATGGAAGATACATAGGGGGATTACAACCAGGAAGATGCGATGAGAGGGATGGATGTCCATATGGGTATTGAAGTAACAAACTCCAATGGACATGGAGAAGGAAAGGAAGAGAACATGAATATGGTAGAGAAAGATGTCCAAAGTGACAAGGATGATAATGAAAGGCTTATGAAATCCAAGGATAAATAGGAGGACTTCAACATGAAGTTAGTGCAAGGCCTGGACATAATTGAAAATAAATTGTATAAGGAGAATGGATCAAGAAAATCAAGAAGTCATAGATCTCCTGATGAGAAAGGTAGATCAATAAGTGTTATAAGACATCACCATAACTCCCCAAGACATTCCAATAGGAGAGAACAAATCATCTCAAGTAAATCCCCTATTAGGAAGCATCAGAAGAGGTCTAGGCTAGATGAGATATGAGGATAAATGAACAAGATCAAACCTTCTACATTTTATGGTGAGCACAAGAAGGATGAATATGCAGAGACATGGCTTCTAGGCATGAGAAAGTACTTCCAATTGCATAATTAGTCTTCACATGCAAAAGGAAGAATTTCTATCTATCAACTCAAGGGAAAGACATCCATGTGGTGGGACCAACTTGTGCAGGTGCAACACATTAAAGAGAAAAAGGTTACTTGGAAGGAATTCAAGAAGTATTTTGAAAACAAATACTTGACTAAGAGATATTATGACAAGAAAATGAAAGAGTTCTTTGAAATCAATCTTGGAAGTATGACCATCAATGAATATGAAAGAAGGTTTTTGGAACTGTTGAAGTATGTCTCCTTTATCAAGGATGAGACATTTAAGATTCAAAGGTATTTGAGTGGGATTCCATATTTCATCAGTGACAAGATACAATATGATGATCCCAAAACTTTGGAGGAGACCATAAGGTGAGATAAATTCCTATATGATAAACTTAAAGGAAAGCCAACTTTCCAAAAAGCTTGGGAAGAAAAGAAGAAGTTCAAGATGGAACAAAGGAAGAAGGGGAATAATCYACCATTCTTCAGAAATAGTCCTCAGGAACAACCAAATTCTAGAGAGCCCAAAACATCTGAGACGGGTGGGAAAAGGACAAGGAAGCCACCGATTCAATGATGGGGTTGTCAGGGAAATCATATGTATAGATATTSTCCCCATGGAAGTGAAAAAGTGAGAGTTGTTCGCAATGTACAAAAAGAAAAAATAGTGGAGGACATGGGAAGGAATGTATCGAGGATCTATGMTTCCCTCGACAACAAGAAATTTGAGTTTCAATTACACATGATTGAAGTGGAAGGTATAATCAACAACCAAACCATTGCAATTTTAATTGATTCAGGAGCTAGTCATAGTTATATAGATCCTAAGATGGTGGAAACATTTCATTTTCCAAGAAGCAAGCATGGAAAATCTTGGTTGGTGCAGCTTGCTACAGGAGTCAAAAGAAAATTTATTGAGATGGTTACATCATGTCCAGTGGGCATGAATGGACTAAGAACCAAGGAAGATTTGAACATATTTCCTTTAGGTTCCTATGAATGTCTAATTGTTATGGATTGGTTGGACCAATATCATACTATCTTAGACTGTTTTAATAAAACATTTACTTGCTAGGATGAGGAAGGGAACCTAAGGACAGTGCAGGGAATTCATAGGGCAGTATTTTTCAGAGAAATTTCATCATTACAACTGAAGAAATGTTATACAAAGGGTTGTCAAATATTTGCAGTCCATATGGAAGAAACACCTAAAGATAAGGTGTCAATAGTTGAGGTATATGCATTCCTAAAGGAGTTTGAGGATATATTTAAAGAAATACTAGGATTAACTCCTAAAATAGATATTGAATTCTCTATAAATATGATGCCTGGAGCAACTCTAGTATCCAAGACTCCTTACAGGATGAAACACTAGAACTAAAGGAGTTGCAAATGTAGCTGGAAGAATTTATGAAGAAGGGGCATATATGCACAAGTGTGTCACCTTGGGGTGCTCCAGTTTTATTTGTGAAGAAGAGGGATGGAACATTGAGACTTTGTATTGACTTCAGGAAGTTGAACAAAGTAACTGTAAAGAATAATTATCCTTTTCCAAGGATCGATGACCTCTTTGATCAGTAACAAAATAAAAAAATATTGTCCAAGATTGATCTCAGTTCAGGTTATCATCGGGTAAGAATTAAAGATGAAGACATCAACAAGACTACTTTCAGAACAAAGTATGGGCATTATGATTTAACAATGGTGCCATTTGGGTTATCAAATGCACCAATTGTCTTCATGTGTTTAATGAATGGTGTTTTCCGAGAGTACATAGATAAGTTTTTCATTGTATTTTTGGATGAAATTATTATATATTCCAAGTCATAATAAGATCATGAGAAACAATTTAAGATGGTATTAAAATTACTAATGGAACATCAGTTGTATTCCAAATTGAGAAAGTGCTCATTTTACCAGAACCAAATCCAATATTTGGGGCATATCATGTCTGAAGAAGGGATAACAATGGATCCTAAAAATATTGATACCATTATAGGGTGGTCAACACCTAAGAATGTAACATAATTCAGATCCTTCATTGGCCTTGCAGGCTACTACAAAAGATTTACTGCAGGATTCTCAAAAATTGCACACCCTATCACTTCCTTACAAAAGAAGGAGGGAAGTTTCAGTTGATGGTAGATTGTGAAAAGAGCTTCCAGCACTTGAAGAAATTATTAACCAATGCTCCAATTTTAAAGATTACATATGCAAAGGAAGACTTCATTGTATGCACAAATGCATGTAAATAAGGACTTGGTGGAGTCCTTAGTAAAAATGGGCATTTTGTATGCTATGAATCAAGGAAGTTGAAGGAGCATGAAAGACATTATTCCACTCATGATTTGGAGTTGGAAACCATAGTGCATGCCTTGATAGTAACATCAAGGTATAGAGGAAAGATGAATGAGTGAGTGAATGATCATGGAATTAATGAATGACCCATGAAATAAACTAAGTCCAAACTATATGTATGCATGTTCCCAACTTGACACTTGTCATGTTGAGAGATACTTTGGTCCACTTGTCCCCATCCTTAGAACTTAGGATAAAATAATTATCCATACTTTATACTTTAATGAATATTAATATAATATTCCTTTTTGGCTTAAGCTCCATAGTTTAGCCCCTTATCCTTAACTTTTAGCCCCTCTGTTTCCCAAACTAGTGAATTTTAGTCCCCCATACTCTTTTATTGTGGTTGGTCTACATGAAGCGATGTATTATATTAATGATAAGACATATACAAAAATAGGCTCATTGGCCTTTAGCATCTAGGCTCTCTAGATTAATTCAACACATAAGCCTCCTAGCTTATAATAACTGGCTCACTAGCCTATAAAACACAACCTATACAAAAAAGGATCTTTGGCCTCAAAATTGTGCACACTTAAGTTTACTGCGTGTGGTATCCTGGAATGTGCACAATTCATCATTTTAGTGCACAGTGCATGTGCACACTATACCATGGAAGGTGCATGCAAAATTATATCAACAACTCACCAGCTTATAATCATTTTTACATTTACATTTACAATTTGGGGTTCAACCTAGGGGTATTACAATCCCCTCCCCTTATTTATGCACTGTCCTTAGTGCATTATATACCATGTACCATTCAAATTATTTAAAAATATCCAAGCCTTAGCTATTGGAGGCTTGATATCCATCTGGTGCTATACTTTCCAGCACCAATTCTGGTATTTAAACTATGACTGGAAATCAATTTCTCTATTCCATGGAGCTGCTTTCAGGAATAATTCAGCTCACTATTCCATTTGACACACCCTCCTCATGAATGATACCATGCCATAAGCATCCTTGGGTTTCCTCCTCCTTGTTTCACTCACCCTTCCAGGCTCAAGCATCCCTTCACTGCTACACAGTCCTTCAATGATCCATCTTGCCAAGGCTTTCACACACAAGGAGAGTGCAAACCGATTAGAAAAATCCCACAAAGGTTCTACAATTATAGGGCTTTAGTGTCCTCAACAATAGTTGTTATTTCCTAGAATTCCAAATTTAATCAAGATTATCTCATCTTCATTGCACACATGCAGCTATCATGAGATAACATTATAAAAATTCCATTTTAGAAATCAAATTAATTTCATAAGGAATTCGACTTTTCCCAAAATATGAAATTCTATTTCATAATTTTTTTTTATTGTTGTTGCCATAATAGAATGTAGTCTTCCATATGGATTTCAGCAAGCACCATGTTGAGTACCATTTTTCATGTGATGATTCTATCTTTCATACCACCAAGAAATTGTTAGTATTTCATGTACATCATATTTTAATTGCAATATGTACAAAAATCTTATGCAATGATCTTAGAATTGTGTACACCTAGCAATCCAATCACACTTGCCAAAAAATTTATTAGATAGAATGACCCATCATTCTATGCCTATGCTTGTTCACAATTAATAATAGTAGGTTCATTATTTCAATTTTCTGAACATAAATTTTATGTAGTCACTCTTCCTGTGACTACCTGACTTGCAACTTTCCTATTGCAATGTCTAAAAGTTCCTGAAATGTTCTCATCTCCATGAGTTAGCAACATTTATGTCATTAGTATAATTATTTCCATTCAAAAACATATATACATGCACTCACAACATGCATTCAACAAATGCATTTAAGTATACAATTCTATCATTTAAGAGTGCAAATCTGCCACTTACTAGACATGAGTGCAATTCTCAATGCCTATTTATTCAATGTACCTTTGTATTGATTTTCAAAATGATATTTATCTATGTCATGTATCTCACCATTCATAAATTGGAAATCTGGACAATGTCTCAACACATTCTCCACATACTTCCCATTCTCTTGTCAATTACTTGGATGCCTTCCTTTTTGACCCAAACACTACACCAATAATACAATTCTGTGGTGTTTATTAGTGTTAGAAAAAAGGTTGCAGTCCAATTTTTATTTAAAGGTAGGAATCTCATTGGGTATTTGTGTGGCACATAACCTTTCTATATTCATACCTTGCCATATCCAACCATGTCCTGGTCTCATACATGTCTAGCTTTCCTAGCATCATTCCCATAACAAGTTCTTGTCTTTTATTTGTTTGGTTATTACCTCATAACCAAATTAACATGACATGCTACTATGTCAATGTGTGCATTCAAAAGCTAAAAATATTTGATAACTATAGCATGCCTCTAGCATTTACCACACCTAGTGGTAACTTATTCCTGTTAATGCACTTAAACAATACCATACTGCATATTATAAAAATTCAACAATACTCTACTATTCTTGATTTCCCTCCTAGAGTGTTGTATTGCATTCCCATTAGCTTGATATCTACCTCATGATTCCTTCTTCCATTATCCTAGGATGTTCATGGATTTGCAACTACATATTATGCTGATATTAATTTTCAGCATTCCACTATTATTCAGATCCCTCTGATCCAACTCCTACATGACCCAATTATAATTCCAGTCATGTTCTTTTAGTAACCTTGGATAATTAACACCAACTTACTTCTTGAGTTACTTTATTTATCCCTTCCTTATCTGATCATATCAACACTTGGATTTGCTTGATGACTATTACTTTCTCCTGTCTTGACCAATCTAATTTCAACCTGACTTGCACAATCCCCTTCCATCATGCCATATTGATGCACCTATTCTTCAACCGACACTCCTTACTTATGTGCACCTTCATTTCTTTACCCTTGAAGTGATGCCCTTCCTACCATGCTTCCACTATGCACTCTGATAACCACAAGGGAACCATTACTCTATAATTGCATAGCTAATCCCTGGATATGATGAACTCTTTATCCATATATGCATTAAGCCTCTTTATTTATATGATTACTATAATTCTAATAGTCAATTCCTTTTATAATAGATCTAAATCCAATGCATTGCTTAATCTGTATATCAGTTTCTTTGGCAGTGAATGTACTTTCACTAATTCATTCACTACATGATCTATTTCATTGCCTAGATTCCATTGAGTACTTGAATAACATGAGTGGACTTCCTGTAGTGGCTTCCTAAGACTTTATGGTTGCACCCAGATTCATACCTTAACATTTTTTAGTCTTGGCTTTTGATCATCTTATGAAATATTTTTGTCATAGCACTCTTTCTTTGAGTACCTCTACTTATATTTAACTAAATTTTAGCCTTCTCACCTCTTAAGAAAACAAAAAAATTGACTCTGCAAAAATGTACAACCAACAAAATTTGTTAGGCTAAATAATTTAACAAATTTATGAAATTATGCACAATTATGTTCCAATAATGCATCCTAATTCGTTCTTCTGATCTACTGTGAAAATTAACTGCCCAAAATCATTTTTCTGGGTGGATAATTAGACTCCTTTATCCAAGACCTTTCTAATGACTGCTCCCTTTATCAATTATGAATCTTGAGCCGAAAGTTATGGTCATTTGAAAATTGTCCAGTAATTTCTCCTGTTCACACTTCAACTTGGTGCAAATCTACACTATAATTATGCATTTTTGCACCTAATCCATTGGATTTTTGGTATGAGCTCATTTTTTTTCTTCATATACATATTTTGGATAGTCTGTCCAAATTTCACCTCTTTCTAGGTTTTGGGCTGCTAGTTACAACCTGTTGAAGTTCTAGGCCAATTAGTGTTTTTGGTCTGGAACGCTACATGTACCTTATTTTCCATCTTAAACATTTTTAACATGCCCAAAATTTTAATTCAGCTCCAATACAACCTTCTATGGTTCAATATGAAATATCCCTGATCCGGCTGATCAAGATATTTGCTACTGTTCTACTGCTCTAGCGTGCAGATCTGATACACTGGGGGTTTCTGGATGCGTTTTAGCTGGTTGATGGAGATGTTCTTCGGTTATTGTGTTTGCATGTCAGTTATTATGGTTGCATGTAGGTTATTATAGTTGCATGTTGCATAATAAAGGTTTAACAATCATAAAATGATGCATGCAATAGCATAGAATGTCAACTGCTCAATATTATGAATAATAATAGTGCATGCATGGGAATACAAATTGCCTACTGAAATATAGAGACTAAACGTCAGTCAGATCTCATGGATTTGTACTGGAATACAATCAAATAACAAAAGAAATACCTGTGACCACAAGAAGACAACAGATCTGCTGCATGCACGGATAGAAAGACCCAAAATGAATGATCCCAGATGAGCACGGTGACCGCTATCAACTGGAAAACTCGATCTCAAAACTCCACCATCAGAATGAACTCAAAACTGCTCCAATCAATGCACCATGGCCTCTGCACTGGAAATAATGTCTGACGGAACTCAGAACGGACCTCTACGGCACTAGATCTGAACCCCTAGGGGGTTTGCGCCCCTCCTTGGGCACTGAATGCGCCCCAATGGATTCCAGAGTCGGAATCTACTGCTAAGTAGCTCAAAA
>JASDQU010710498.1:24010-34258 GCA_032191745.1 Picea mariana
GCGGCCTCTCTTTTGGCTGCCGCGTGTTGAGCTGAGGCTCCTGTGGGGGTTTCTACTTGCTGTCCAGATTTATCCTGTGTGGAGTGTTTGCTGTTTTCAATTATGGAGGGTTTGCTGTTTCAGTCTTGGAGGTCCTGCTGTTTTGCTTTGTGGTGTTCTTGCTGTCTCAAGTTGTGGACAGCATCTTTTGGGGGTCTGTATCTTTGACAAAACTGTCTTTTCAGTCCATATGACAGAGATCAAACCCTAGAGGTTTGATCCATGAACCTAAAACAATTCTGAGCATATTCTAGAGGTCTACATCCACACATGTGACAGGTACATCATTCAGTGATCAGGAGGTAAGCTAAAAGTTTGTTTTTTACACTCAGAAATTTTGTTTGTGTTCAGATCTGTTTATATCTTTTCTCATACATGCTAATCTAGTAAACAGAAATTTAAAAGCATTACTGTTTTTCAATTTTTCCCTAATTCTAAAACTTGTCTTGCACACTACCCTAGGATTTCTCTCTTTTAACTGAAAATGACTTTTCACTTTCCCCATCCCTAAATCCAATGGCCAAGATCTAATCTTGCCTTTACAAGATCAAGGGACATGATTCATTCCCTCCAAAATAAATCACTTACATTTATTAAAGTAAAATTCCACTTTATGACATAAGTGCACTTTATTACTAAAGTCACTTTAATAAAAAATTAGAAAAGACACTTTACAAAAAGTCATTTTAATAAAAGAGTCACTTTATTACAACTTTATAAAATGCCTATTACAAAGTCAAGTGCCTAGTAGTGCAAATGCAAGGTCACTTCTGCATACAAGACAAAACATGCGGAGTACCTCCCGAGCTATAACAGCTAACAGAGAAGCTACCCACTGTTACCTCAGTAGCCTTCTGTCTCTCTTTAGTCTAGATCTCCTCTCATTCAAGGGGGGAATCCTTAAGGCAATTCAAGTCCAAAAATGTATGAAGTGAAAAGTGTTATCAAAAAGACTTAGGGCAGATCTGGTTTTAGGGTTTGGTTGTAGCAAGTGAAATTCCAGATTTGTACTTGTGATATTTAGCTGAATTAAGAGTACAAAACAACAAAGTTTTCTTAAGCTAATTAGTAAATCCAATGTCAATTATGGTGCCAGAAATCGTAGATTTGCATGCAGAAATTTTAAGTGTAATTTAGGGTAACAAAAATCATAGATTTGCATGCAGAAATTTTAAGTCTAATTTAGGGTAACAAAGTGAGGGTTTATTAGACTTGAGGAACAATCTGAAATGAAGTATTTTCTGCTGTTAATTTTCAGATTGCAAAACAAAAAATAAAATTGGATTTTTATGAGTTTTTGTGTGGTTGAAAGGGGAGGATTAGTGCCTTTATTTTTAGATTGGGCTCTGGAGCCAAATGGGCCTCTTAGAGGGTTGTTTTAACAAAGTTTTAGGGACAAACCTAGTTGCAAATTGTATTCTACAACAGCCCTAAGTTGGTTGGAAATTACTACAGAATTTGTAAAATGAAGGAGCCTCTAAGAGATCCACCCTCAAGGTGTTGAGAAATATAGGTCCGACATGAACTTCTGCATAGGTTCAATGTGAACGTCCCAGAAGTGGTTCAAGATATTTCAAAAAGTAATTCTATTTTATAATTCACTTTAGGAAAATGTGAAAAGTTTTATATTTAGCTGTTAAGTCTAATAAAGTGTATTTATGCATTAATGACTTAGACTAGGATTGATCTTAACCGTAAATCGCATCGAGAGACAATGGTTTCAACAAAAAGTATAAAAGCAAGTCAAGATAGAGAGTTGAGATACAGTTTTTTATTTGACAGGAACATAGACCAGAAGAGAGAGAGATCAGAGTGCATCAGCTGGGAGGAAGAGTACAGTACAATAGTATGGATCCGTACAGTATGGTATAGCCAATGGATTCATACAGCCTTATAGCAGGGTTGTACAATAGCTGCTTCTGTTTTCTCAATTTTCGTGCAGGCTATACCTCTCTTCACCAGGATTACACCTCAGGCTGGGGTGAATTTGCCATCCATACAATTGTTAGGTTTTAGCAGCTGTGGAGGTTGCCTTGCAAGCTTTGATTAGTTGAATGATACATTGATTTGAAGGAAAAATTCTGTGTATGTGTGTAATCGATTTACGCTTCTGCTATTTATTGTTTCCAGCTATTGTGTGGTTGTTGCAATATTTAGAAATTAATTCATGAGTTATTTAAGTAATAGAATATTAGGACAGTAGTCACCTAGGGTTGGGAAACTTTCACATGGTATTAGAGATTTTCTTTGATTGAGTTTTTCAAGGGTTTCAAAGGTTGTGCTTACCTATTTATCAGATCTAGGAGTTTGTATAGTAGATCTTTGGGATGGCATCAACTAGCTTTAGATTTGAGGACACATTGGAAGATGTCTCAAATCTCCTGTCTTGGAAAGTGAGGGTAACATTGTTATTGGAAAAAAATGATCTCCAAGACATCGTTAAAGATGTTGTGGTTACACCTACAGATCTACATTAGTTGGCAGTTCACAAGAAGGAAGTGAAGATGAAGCAGATGATTATGTAAAGGATCATTTAATTCCTCAAATATTTGAGAAGAAATCAACGAAGGAGATGTTCAATGCTCTAGTTGGTGGCGCATCTACTAGAGCGAGAACATAATCAAGAAGATGATATTGCAGAACAAACTCAGATCTATAGAGATGTCCATATCAGACATAGTTACCAGTTACCTAATGAAGATCACACAGATTCGTGATCAACTTGTAGTAGTTGGGAAAAGATTGAAGATGCAAAGTTGGTGAACATGGCATTGAACAATTTCTCAGCTTCATGGGAGCCGATTGTAAAATGCATCTGTGCTCATGAGCATCTTCCTACCTTTGAGAGACTGTGGGATGACTGTATCCAGGAGGAGACTCAGATTGAGTTAAAGGCTAACAAGAAGGGTGGTGACGATAACCAAGCCTTATTTGGATAGGAAAAGAAGGGCATAGGAAAAGGACCCATCAAGGGTAAGGAAAAGAATGAGGAGTCAACCTCATAGTCAAGGAAGGACTTGAGAAAGATCAAGTGCTTCATTCGTCATAAGCATGAGCATTATGCATCACAATGACCGGACAAGAAGGGTAAAGGGCATTAGTAGCAGAAGTAGGTGGAAGCCTTTGCCGAAACTCAAATGAATGAATATGCTGCCAAGTTCAAGAAGGATTTCTCAATGGNGCAGAGTTGGTGAACATGGCATTGAACGATTTCTCAGCTTCATGGGAGCCGATTGTAAAAGGCATCTGTGCTCATGAGCATCTTCCTACCTTTGAGAGACTGTGGGATGACTGTATGCAGGAGGAGACTCAGATCGAGTTAAAGGCTAACAAGAAGGGTGGTGACGATAACCAAGCCTTATTTGGATAGGAAAAGAAGGGCATAGGAAAAGGACCCATCAAGGGTAAGGAAAAGAATGAGGAGTCAACCTCATAGTCAAGGAAGGACTTGAGAAAGATCAAGTGCTTCATTCGTCATAAGCACGAGCATTATGCATCACAATGACCGGACAAGAAGGGTAAAGGGCATTAGTAGCAGAATTAGGTGGAGGCCTTTGTAGAAACTCAAATGAATGAATTTGCTGCCAAGTTCAAGAAGGATTTCTTAATGGTATCTTACCTTTCTACCAACACGGTTTATGGGGATGCTTGGTATGTGGATAGTGGGGCATCTTGGCATGTGACATCAACCCGACAATTGTTTTCTAGTCTAAAAGAGCACAACTTAGGGTTCAGGTTGAGCTTGGTGATGATGCTAAGTACCTAGTGGTAGGATTTGGTACGATTCCCTTCTAGTTCCAGTCAGGTAACTCTTTAGATTTTGATGAATGTGTTTTGTTTATTCCAGATGAATGAGTTTGCTGCCAAGTTCAAGAAGGATTTCTCAATGGTATCTTTCCTTTCTACTAGCACGGTTTCAGGGGATGCTTGGTATGTGGACGGTGGGACATCTTGGCATATGACGTCAACCCAACAATTGTTTTCTAGTCTAAAAGAGCACAACTCAGGGGTTCAGGTTGAGCTTGGTGATGATGCCAAGTACCTAGTAGTAGGAGTTGGTACTATTCCCTTTTAGCTCTAGTCAGGTAACTCTTTAGATTTTAACGATGTTTTGTATTCTAGGTCTCGGGAGGAACTTGCTTTCAGTTTCAGTTATGGAGGATAAGGGCTATGCAGTGGAGTTCAAGAACTACTAGGTCCTCACCAGGATGAAGGAATCTAGCCTAGAAGCGGCACAAGTGATAGGAAATAGAGAAAGCAATCTATATAGGTTATAGGGTGAATCTGTTTGAGCCCTAGTTCATAATAATAATAACTTATGCGAGTTGTGGCACAAGAGGATGGGGCACCTAAGTCATAGAGTGTTGCCTATTTTGAGTGAGATAGTCATATTTCTTCCAGAGTTCAACATTGCGCAGCAGGGAGTATGCAAAGGGTGCATGCTTGGCAAGTATGCCACGACTACTTTCCCAAACAACGAGCATAAGTCTAAGGAGATTCTAGACCTAGTACATTTGGATGTCTATGGACTGATGTCAGTTGCATCAATCTTAGGTAGCAAGTACTATGCTTCCTTTATTGATGACTTCCCTCTCAAGACATGGATCTACTTCTTAAAGACCAAGGATGAGGTCTTTAGCAGGTTTCAGGAGTACAAATCTTTAGTTGAGAACTAGACAGGAAAGAATATTAAGGTCTTGAGATCGGACAATGGGGGTGAGTATAACTCCAAGGAGTTCAAGGGTTTCTGCAAGCAGGCATGGATCAATAGGGAGTTGACTATTCTATACAACCCAAAACAGGATGGGGTTGCAAAGTAGGGGAATCGATCCATCATAGGGGCTGCTAAAGCCATGATTCATGACTAGGACTTGTCAATGTTTCTTGGGGCAGAAGCATGCAACACAATAGTCTACATCCAAAATACGTGTCCTCACAAGATCTTGGAGGACAAGACACCAAAGGAGGCATTCACTAGTGTGAAGCCAGAGGTGAGTCATTTCTGCATCTATGGTTGTCTAGTTTATATTCATATACTGGTAGATAAGATAAGATAAGACAATTTTATTAATGTCCAACAAATTGTGAAATTTCTAACACCCAGCAAAATGAACTAGTATTTCCAACAATGTTTAACTAAGGAATTATTTCCTTAGTTTAATTTAAATTTCTGAAATTGTTCTTTTGTGGCTACATCTAGGCTTTTTCACAAATTTTGAAATGCACAGTAGAAAAATAGATCTGATCAACAATGGAGAATTTTACAACAATCACAACCAAGAGAGACACATATTTTTGGGTAGATAACCCCGGGAAAAACCCAATGTGGGAAAACCCGTTCTTCTATTTGTGGATTTTATTGATGCAGCAAAAAATATAGAAATCTCTTACAGATCAGATCGATGTACAACTATGGTTGAGGAAACCCTAGCGATTTTTCTTCCTAGCACTTGTACGACCTTGTCCAAGCCAAATCGAATCCAACAACACAAATTCGGCCTAACAAACCAACCTTTGCGCAAATCATAGAATGGCCTGTGTCACCTTTGCGTCACCCTGTACGTCTCTCTTCAGATTTGAAGTTTCGGACTCTGCAAATGCTAAGATGAAGTCAATCCACCTGTGAAAAATCTCCTCCGTCCTCTCTACAAACTTCCTCCAGCAAACCCTTGAGAAATCTTCTTCTCTCTCCTAAAGATCGCCCTCTCTCAAGTGAATAATGCGCCCAACCACCAAGTCGACTTCTTTTTCTCCATTGAGCAAGTGAAAATCCTATCTCCAAAATGATTAAGGGCTGAGATCAACCCTCATCCTCACATTGAGATGGATGGCCAAGATTAAAAGACCATCACTTAAATTATTTTCACGTTTAACTTTAAAAAAAGTGCTCAATAAGTCAACATTAAAATATAACACATTTAAGTGACTTTTTCCTAAGTAAACTTTAGGAAAGAGATTAACACATCAACTTGTCTAAATTTCATTGTCCTCTACCATGCTAGGATGCCACACATGGAAGAATACCTTCTGAGTTACTCTTCTCAACACTCCCTCTTAACGAGGAAGGGATTCTTCACCAACCCCATCTTATCTCTGAACTTCTCAAACTTTTATTTGCTCAGTGCCTTGGTAAATATGTTCGCCATCTGATCATCAGTCTGTATGTAATCAAGCCTCACGACTCCTCTTTGTACACAATCTTGGATGAAGTGATACCTGATATCAATGTGCTTGCTATGATCATGAAACACATGATTCTCAGAGAGCCTAATGCAACTCTGATTGTCACAGTGAATCACTATAGCCTCTACTCCTACCCGAACAATCCTAAGAGCAACTTCCTTAACCTCAGTGCCTCACATGCTGCCAATCTAGCAACCATGTACTCTGCCTTAACAGAGCTCAATGCCACTGAACGCTGTTTCCCGCTGAACTAGGAAATGATGCTTGATCCAATTGAAAAAAAACCCAAAGTACTCTTCCCGTCCTTTGCAAATCCTGCCCAATCAACATCTATAAAGCCTGCCAATCTCACTCCACCACTGCCCTCATATAACAACCTGTACTCCACTGTACTTCTGAGGTAGCGAAGTACATGCTTCGCAGCTATCCAATGTACTCTCCGAGGGTCCACCATGAACTGACTCAGGGAGTTTACTGCAAAGTTGATATCTGGCCTAGTGTTGACCAGATACATGAGCGACCCAATCAACTGACGATAGATAGTGGGGTCTACTGTCTTTGAATCTGTTGCATCAATCTTCCTCTAGTTTGTCACCAAAGGTGTAGACATGGGCCTGCAGTCCACCATCTTGAACCTACGCAGTATCTCTACAACATACTTCTCTTGTTCTAGGAAGAAGCGCCCATCTGTCTGCGAAACCTCTAGACCAAGGAAGTAATGTATCAACCTAAGGTTTTTCATCTCAAACTCCGTTGCAAGGTTTCCCTTGGACTCTCCAATCAACTGCTCATCTCCAATAAGAAAGAGATCATCAACATATAGCACCAGTATGAGAGGCACCTCACCTGCAAGGAAATACAGGTTCAGATAAGCCTCGCTCCACTGGAAACCCATCTTTCTCAAGTAATTGTCGATCCTCGAGTACCATGCCCGAGGTGCCTGCTTGAGTCCATACAAGGCTCGTCTCAACTTGCAAACATGCGCTTCCCTATCTCCAACCTCAAATCCCTCAGGCTGCTCTATGTAGAATTCTTCCTCAACAACTCCATTGAGGAAAGCAATCTTCATGTCCAACTGATGAATTCACCAACCCATCTCTGCTGCTAAAGATATAACTACTTGGATCGAGGAATATCTAGCCACCGGGGAAAAAGTCTTCTCATAGTCAACTCCCTCTTGTTGTGAGAACCCCTTGGCCACAAAGTGTGCTTTGTATTTCTCCACACTTCCATCTACTGCATGTTTGACTTTGTNCTTCATGTCCAACTGATGAATTCACCAACCCATCTCTGCTGCTAAAGATATAACTACTTGGATCGAGGAATATCTAGCCACCGGGGAAAAAGTCTTCTCATAGTCAACTCCCTCTTGTTGTGAGAACCCCTTGGCCACAAAGTGTGCTTTGTATTTCTCCACACTTCCATCTGCTGCATGTTTGACTTTGTAGATCCACTTGGATCCAACCACTTTCTTATCCTCTGGCCTAGGTACCACCTCCCATACATCGTTCTTCATGATGTAGGCATATTCGTCCATCATGGCCTCCTTCCATCCACACTTCATGCTGTGCAACCTGCTCCTAACTGGAAGGCTCTCCATCAATAAGCTGCATCATTAATGCCAAATACCCAAACCTCTATGGTGGTCTGCTTTGTGTGAATGTCCTCTCTGGAGGTGCTACATGTCTGGAATCATTGACTGTGGACTTGTACCACTTAGGCCATGGCCTAGTGTCCTGCTCCTGCAGAACTGCCTCAAGCTGCTCCTCCTCCTCATCAGTCTCCTGATCAACCTGTCCAACAATATCCCTCCGAACACCTGTAACTGTACTAGTACCCTGTGTTTGACTCTGTGATCCTGTGCTTTGACCCTGTGCCTCCTCAATCTTGACCCCCAAGTCTTGTCCTCGCTGGTCCTCTATCTGTGCTGGAAAATCCCTGGACCCCTCCTCAAGGCTCGCTCCTCCTTGAACTGTACGTCTCTACATACCACGATCTTCTTGCGTGTTGGCACAAAGATCCGATAAGCCTTGGAAGCCTCGCCGTAGCCAACAAGTATCCCTTTATCTGCCGTGGGTCTAGCTTTGTCGTCTTCTCTGAAGGGACATGACAGTAACATACGTTGCCCCAGATGCAAAGATGACTCACATCCTGTCTGATACTTGTAAATACCTCCTCAGGTGTCAACATCCCCAACACTGTGTGGGGACTCCCGTTCTGAATATAAACAACAGTGCGACTAGCCTCAACCCACAAAAATAGTGGCAAACCCTGATCATGTATCATCGCTCGTGCTACTTCGACTATGGTCCTGTTCTTTCTATCGACCACTCCATTTTGTTGAGAATTGTAAGGAACTATGAGTTCCTTCTAAATTCCGTCTGTTGCGTAGTACTCTTCAAGCAACTTGGAGGTGTACTCACCCTTGTTGTCTGATCTCAACACCCGAATCCTCGTCCCAGTTTGGTTCTCTACAAGAGACTTGAACTCTCTGAACCTGTCAAAGACCTCATCCTTGGTCTTTAGGAAGAATATCCAGGTTTTCTTGGAGTAGTCATCAATGAATAATACAAAATACTTGAAGCCACTCACCGACTCCACGCTCATAGGACCACATACATCTGAATGTATCAGATCCAAGACCCCCTTGGACCTGTGCTCGCTCGGTGGAAATGGTCTCCGGGCATACTTGCCCATTGCATAACCCTTGCAAGGGTCATGTTTCTCTGCTGTGAACTTAGGCAATCCCGTGACTGCCTGTCTCAGATGCCCCAACGCACCAAAGTGTAAGTGCGTCATCCTCTTGTGCCACAACTCTCCCATATTTGTGGTGGTACTGACCAATGCTCTCGTTGGCTCGAACTGTAACCTATATACATTTTCTTCTCGAACCCCAATGATCCTGCCCATCTTCGTTTTAGACCCTATTGGTCTCACAACACCTTTCCTTTACGGAAAGATACCTCATATCCTTTGTCCTCAAGGGTGGATACTGAAATGAGATTCTTCGTCAAGCCTGAAACATATAAGATATCAAAAAACCGAAGTGGTTTACCCATCTCCCTCTGAAAAGTAACCGTGCCAACCCCTTGTGCCTTGTAGCACTTGTCATCTCCGAGCTCAATGTGAAGATTCACGCCTCTCTCTTGTAGCCTGCTAAAGAACTCCTTGCGCCCTGTCATGTGACAAGACGCTCCACTATCTACAAACCAAATGTCTGAGACAGTTGAGCTCACCATGCAAGCAATGAAGCAAAAATCCTCTCGAAGCTTTAGGCAAATTCCTCCACCTCTGCAGAGGCTGCCATTTGTCGCTTATTCTTCTTCTTCTTCTCCGAACATTGTGAGGCAAAGTGTCCCATCTTGTGACACTGAAAACATTTGACTTTGGAGAAGTAAATGTCCTTCTTTCCACCTTTCTTCTTCTTTGCCTTGCCCTTGCTCACAAGAGCCAAGCTTTCTTCATCCACAATATGTCGTGAAGATGAAGATCCAAACCCTGTACAAAACAAATCTGCGCTGCTGTAATAAACCCTTGTGCAATCTCCTCTTCAATAGATCTGAGCCAATCTGCCTTAATGCTGTCACTTCAACAAAACGACTCTGATACCATGTGAAATTTCTAAAACCCAACAAAATGAACTAGTATTTCGAACAATGTTTCACTCAGAAATTATTTCCTCAGTTTAATTTAAATTTCTGAAATTGTTCTTTTGTGGCTACAACTAGGTTTCTTCACAAATTTTTAAATGCACAGTAGAAAAATAAATCTGATCAACAATGAAGAATACAACAACAATCACAACCAAGAGAGACATAAATATTTTTGGGTAAATAACCCCAGGAAAAACCCAATGTGGGAAAACCCGTTCTTCTGTTTGTGGATTTTATTAATGCAATAGAAAATATAGAAATCTCTTACAAATCAGATTGATTTACAACTATGGTTGAGGAAACCCCAACGGTTTTTCTTCCTAGCACCTGTATGGCCTTCTCCAAGCCAAATTAAACCCAACAACACAAATTC
>JASDQU010710500.1:1274-14181 GCA_032191745.1 Picea mariana
TCTTGTCCATATTTTATTTGGTTCCTATTTAAGGTTCAATTAGTTCTGTAATGGTTATATCTACAATTTGTAAGTTAAGTTTGTCTTAAGAGCTTCAACTTCATTTTAGTTTGGTACAATGTGGAGCCCTTAAAAATTAGTGTTTTCTTAAGGCTTGATAACACATAAAAATATTGAAGTTTGGTACAATGTGGAGCCCTTAAAAATTAGTGTTTTCTTAAGGCTTGATAACACATAAAAATATTACTATCAAGAAGTATTCCCATCCTTAGTTACAAATATTACATATAGTGTATGTCCACCTAAAATAAAAACAATTTTAATTTTAGAATTTTTCAGAGTATATTTTATTATATTGAGTTTTTACAACTTTTCTCAAATTAAAGAGAGTTATTATGGTCGATGTCACGTCTCCATAACATGTCTTATGTTTGGGTTTTTTCTAAGGTGTGCGATACCATGACATTTCTCACTTGGATGCTTGGGAACACCAAGGATACTTCATCCGGACTACATCTCTTTACCTAGAGCATACCCATACTCTGTTCTAGGCTACCAATGAGTCACACTCCTATTCTAGTGCAACTCTTGTATACTTAGACATTCTTTAACTACTTTCACACTTAATGATTTTTAAGCATATATTCATGAACATGAGAAGAAAAATGAAAAACAACAAAACAAGCGAAAGACAAACATAAATATAATGTGGATGACACGATCCGTGCCTAATACCTGGCTAAGTCTTTGTTATAGAATAACAATTACAACATGGGAACTATTGGCTTGGTTTACAACTTTGAAAGAGTTAAATGACTCGCCTCACCTCACCAAGACACTCATGAATATATATGTCATCACAAGAATATTTGTCACAATCGTCTTTGTTGCTACCAGTGATGCACCTCAGATCTTCCTCCAACCGCAGACTTGTTGTCTCTTCATTTCTGCGGACTCTACCTCTTCATTTCCATAGACTTCACAGATTTCAATTCTTCCTCACACATGCCTCCACAGACCTACGTTTCTAGACTTAGCCAAAATCTTCCCAGGATAAATTCTCCCATCTCTTTATGTCAAACTTTCCTCCTCAAGGAAACACAAGTCCTCCGAACGTGGAGGGACTTGGATCCTTGAGGGAATTGCTCTTCTCCATCTGCCTTAGAATCACATATCTCTCCTTGTTCATTCGTATTGACAAACTTCTTTCTTTCTTGGTTGTGCACCCTTTTTCTTTTATAGAATCTCTAAAGGTCACAATCGTGAACCTCAACATCCTTTGTGGTGTCACGCCCCTTCATGAACCCATGTCAAAATGAATCATTGTGCCCCTTTGTGGACCTATTCTCTTAAATGAACCCATGCACTCTCAACCACCATGCCCCTAGGGACCAACACGCCCATCCTTAGTGCACAGGTCATGCTGGCATGCCCCATCTATCGAACCGACTCATCCTCTTGGGTGCGTGCACCCATTAAGTGAGTCAGAATGAATTTCCTAAGTGTGCTCAAATGTTCCCTTTCTATTATTAAAGACATCCTTTGGTTTCTATGAGATGTGATATCCGTTTCAATTTGTTGTTATGATAATGGTTTAAGGGTGTTACTGATATAGTAGTTTTTTGCACAATTTAGAGTTTTCCTTTTAACACATATGGGGAACATCCATTTCTATAAAATATAACATCAATGTTGTAAATTATAGATATCACACTAACAACACATATATGAATAAAATATGATTATTATCTAGTACTGAGTTGGGTTGTTACTAATAGTGAAAAGACCCACAATTTCTTCTTATTACCATAACATCTCTAGTACTTTGGCCACTATATACTTAAAAGAAGTAAGAGAATATAAGTCTGACCTATATATTATGGTTAAAGAGTAGAAGTCCTCCCATAATGGAGTGACTTGACTCCTTGAGGGAGCTCCTCCTCTTCATTTGCGTTAGAATCACATAACTCTCCTTATCTATTTGTCTTGCCAAACTTACGCGTTTCTTGGTTTTGCACCCTTGTTTTCTTATAGGCTCTCTAAAGGTCACCATTGCGTCCTTTGGGAGTGTCACACCCCTTCATGAACACATTTCTAAATGAAGATTCATNAAACGAAAAACAACAAAACAAGCGAAAGACAAACATAAATATAATGTGGATGACACGATCCGTGCCTAATACCTGGCTAAGTCTTTGTTATAGAATAACAATTACAACATGGGAACTATTAGCTCGGTTTACAACTTTGAAAGAGTTAAATGACTTGCCTCACCTCACCAAGACACTCATGAATAGATATGTCATCACAAGATAATTTGTCACAATCGTCTTTGTTGCTACCAGTGATGCACCTCAGATCTTCCTCCAACCGCAGACTTGTTGTCTCTTCATTTCAGCGGACTCTACCTCTTCATTTCCATAGACTTCACATATTTCAATTCTTCCTCACACATGCCTCTACAAACCTACGTTTCTAGACTTAGCCAAAATCTTCCCAGGATAAATTCTCCCATCTCTTTATGTCAAACTTTCCTCCTCAAGGAAACACAAGTCCTCCGAAGGTGGAGGGACTTGGATCCTTGAGGGAATTCCTCTTCTCCATCTGCCTTAGAATCACATATCTCTCCTTATTCATTCGTATTGACAAACTTCTTTCTTTCTTGGTTGTGCACCCTTTTTCTTTTATAGAATCTCTAAAGGTCACAATCGTGAACCTCAACATGCTTTGTGGGTGTCGTGCCCCTTCATGAACCCATGTCAAAATGAATCATTGTGCCCCTTTGTGGACCTATTCTCTTAAATGAACCAATGCACTCTCAACCACCATGCCCCTAGGGACCAACACGCCCATCCTTAGTGCATAGGTCATGCTGGCGTGCCCCATCTATCGAACCGACTCATCCTGCGTGCACCCGTTAAGTGAGTCAGAATGAATTTCCTAAGTGTGCTCAAATGTTCCCTTTCTATTATTAAGGACATCCTTTGGTTTCTATGAGATGTGATATCCTTTTCAATTTGTTGTTATGATAAATGTTTAAGGGTGTTACTGATATAGTAGTTTTTTGCACAATTTAGAGTTTTCCTTTTAACACATATGGGGAACATCCATTTCTATAAAATATAACATCAATGTTGTAAATTACAGATATCACACTAACAACACATATATGAATAAAATATGACTATTATCTAGTACTGAGTTGGGTTGTTACTAATAGTGAAAAGACCCACAATTTCTTCTTATTACCATAACATCTCTAGTACTTTGGCCACTATATACTTAAAAGAAGAAAGAGAATATAAGTCTGACCTATATATTATGGTTAAAGAGTAGAAGTCCTCCCATAATGGAGTGACTTGACTCCTTGAGGGAGCTCCTCCTCTTCATTTGCGTTAGAATCACATAACTCTCCTTATCTATTTGTCTTGCCAAACTTACATGTTTCTTGGTTTTGCACCCTTGTTTTCTTATAGGCTCTCTAAAGTTCACCATTGCGTCCTTTGGGAGTGTCACACCCCTTCATGAACACATTTCTAAATGAAGATTCATGCCCCTTCACGAACCCACGTCAAAACGAATTGTCACGCCCTTTTGTAGACTTGTTTATCCAAACGAACCCATGCGCTCTCAACCATCATGCCCCTTGGGACCAGTGCAACCATCCTTAATGTACCTCTCATGCTAGCATGCCCCATCTATCGAACTGACTCATCCTCTTAGGTGCGTTCACCCCTTAGGTTAGTCAGGTCGACTCTCCTAAGTGCACTCCCCATGCCTTAGTCAATTTTCCTTCGTTGATGGAGTGCCCAAGTCTTTCCCTCAACTCTTCACTAAACCGTTCATTGTCTAATTTTCGTTGCAAGGAACCTTGGGTGGAGTCATCCCTTGGCACATCGTGCACCCACAAAACCTGAACTCCTTGTTATATGAAGATGTATGTTTCTTCATTTGTACGAGTCGTCTTTCCTACCCGATTCAAACACTAGTGGAAGTGTGCATGCTCAAGCTAATCTCCCAAGGCCATACAACTGGGATAACATAGTCTCTTGCATTGATTATGCTTCTTCTTCCCCAGTGACAAATTGTTGAGCCTTAAGAGCCTAATCTTTTACATGCTCAAATCCTTATCTTAAAATAAAACATCACCAAAACTTGGTAAATCTACTCATTAATGACCTTGTTTCTCTTGTCCCTCTACTTCTTTGGATTAGACAAGATAGCTTTTAAAAATGGTTATGGGAACCCTGCTTAGCCAATAAATTCATGAACCAATTATGTTATCAATTTAATGATATGGCATGAGATTTTTATCTTTTTCTTTGATTTATCTTTTTCTTTGATTGACCACTTGGCTATTTCCCATGTTGTACCATGCTACGATGATATGAAAATCATTAAAAGAAGAAGATAATAAACCATGCTACGATGATATGAAAATCATTAAATAAAAATAAAGATACCATGTATTTTAGATGTCAATTGCTATTAAAGGTCCTCAACCATGATCGGCTTGTATAAAAATTCCTATCCCACGAAGAATATTGAATTCATAAGGAGTAGTTCATAATTATAAGATAAAACCCAACAATCTTATTACTAAGGATTTTACTCTTAAGGTGGAGTGAGGTAGGGAGTAGCAAGCCTTTCTTTTTATTCATTCTTAAATTCATAATTACTGGATAAGAATATTGTGTATATAAAATAAGAAAAAATATAAATCCATTATATCATCTCGCCAATCTTAAGTGGAGTGGGTAAGTTGTGGCCAGCCTAAATTCTTTTCATTTATTTTCGAGGTTTGTTAAGGATTTGGAGAGGTTCATCCTAAATACAATACAATGGTGCCTTTAATCATTTCACTATATATTAAATTTTAAAGCCTTAGAGGGTGACCTCATAGATAGAATTGTTCACTTAATCATTTTAGAATGGAGTGTGAACCCTATTCGAAGATAATCATTTCTAAACCTAGTTTAGAAGTCCATATCGCCTAGAAGATAAAAAGTTCAAATTCAAGTCACATTATCGTCGTACAACTACCTCCATTAGCATAAGCTAACAAGACATGATCCTTATACCTTTCCACATTAAGATAAGTTAAAAAGACATGATCCTTAAAGTTTTCCTTGGGGAGAGAAGGAGATATTTTGAAATAAATAATAAGAAAAAAAAATTAAAAAAATGATGATGTAATACCCCACTCACAACTAAAGGTTTTCCTAAAAAAAAATTTGATAATAGAGGTAATGTATGATAGGGCACGATGTCAAAGTATTTTCCTAGCTTTGAAACTAAAGGCATAGATTATCACTCATTGTAAAAGGCTTTCCCCCGACTTTGAAACTAAAGTCATTCTTTGAGTCAACTTTATCTTATAAATTAAAAAAAAAACTACAAAATAGAATGAAAGGCTTTCCCAACTTTGAAACAAAGAAATTGATTGAGTCAACTTTATTTTGTACATTTCAAAAACCTACAAAATAGAATGAAAGGTATTTAAGAAAATGCCACTATTATCAATGATATCGTTCTTAATGGTACAAAGGGACAATGTTAAATGTAAAAGATATAATGGATTAACATATAATCAATCAAGAATTAGAAACATAGTTCATGGTTAATAATTTTCTATAGATGTATTAAATCGCATCTATCTATAATATGGTTTAGTGAGTCACTTCCATCTTGTCTTTCTTTACTCTTTTAAAATTAGTGTTATAAATAAAGGTTGGAATACATAGAAATGGTGGTAAATAATTCAGAATGAATACTTTATGGTTTGAGAAGTCTTGATTCTGGAGAGTAAATACTCTATAGTTAGAAAATAATATCATAATTTATTTCAAATCAATTATTTATCATAATTTACTTTAAATTTTGAGAGTTGAAAGTAAATACTTGGTAGTTTAAAAAAAATGTCAATATTCAATCAATGGTTAGTTTATTTTTATTTATCCATCTCTCTCATTCTATTCATTTACAACAAACACTCTTTGAAATTGCCACAATATATAAGAGAGGATATAAAAATAGCAGGAGATCATATGAAAAGACTTAATAAGTTAATACTAAACCTTAAATGCCCCTACTTGTTGAAGTGTTTCTTACAATGACATGTAAATGAATACCACCGTTTTATGGCAATTGGGTCATCATAATCCTATTACAGTGAGATATGGGCATGAAATTTCTCTGATGGCCATGAACTTGGATCAATGCTCCTTGCTATTGGATCTTACAAATAAGCAATCTACTCCTTCTCGATTTGATGTTGTTGTCTTAGATGCTAGTAAGATTTAGTCTATAAGTGAAACAACTACTTTAATAGATTACACCATAGTTCACGGATCTTCATCCTATGTATTTTGGGTGGAGTACTGCCACTACGGGATCAAATAATTTGAGGTCAATGACTCTTGTGCTACTATAGAATTAGATGCTACTTAAGATTTTATAGCTTGTATAAGTGTATAGAATTGTTACTAGTTCTTTCACCAACTTAGTAGGTACTTTAACCCATGTAGACAATGAACTCAACGGGATCTAGATTTAGGCATCTGTCTTAGGGAAGATGTATCATGTTTTTTTTGGATTTAGACATCTGTTTTAGGAAAGATGTATCATGTTTTTTCTATCCTATGTTATCGACTATTGACTGAGAAGAAATGCTACTAAAATTTCCAAACCATCTTGATCTTTAAGTATTCCCTTGTTCTACTAGTTTTTATGCCTACCTCTCCTACTTAGTCAATTGACTCTACAATAGGCTTTGCCTCAACCCTCAATGCAACTTACTTTATTCCCTTTACCACCGCTTCTAAAACAACTATTGGTTCTAGCACCTTAAAGAATATAACATACACTAGTTATCAATATAGCTTATATGCTTATCAATAAATGGATTGAATTTCAACTTAATCTTTATATCAATATCAACCTAAACGTTCAACTTAACATTTATATCAATATCAATGTAAATCTTGATGATTTAAAATTAAATAATGAATGAGATAAACTTTAAACTTTGCATTTACATAATTAATTCCTTATTGATTTTTAATATTGATATTCAATTATATATACAAAATATTAAAACAAATAAATTAATTCCTAATCAATTCATTGAAATTGATTTAAATAGAAAGTAACGTTTGTCATCATCCATTAAGATAACTTTTGTTAATGTTTCCCAGATCATTGTTTCGCCTTATGATAAAGCCTGAAACCTCGCCCATTTCCGATACGTGAAGCCTTATGTTTCCCAGATCATTGTTTCGCCTTATGATAGCAACCGATTTAAGCGATCACGAACCCTCCATCCACTTTTGTTTTATGATTAAATCTTAAGCCAAAATATAATGTTGAAATAAGTAAATTAATGAATTATATTAAAGTACTTTTCATAACTTAGTTAAATGATTAAATATGGACAATATTTAAATTTTTAAAGAATTTGTTAAATAAATTAAGTGATATTTATAATTTTTACTAAAATGTTTTCAGTTATTTAAAATTTAATATAAAATATCTTTATTTTTCATTGTTTAAAATTTGATATAAAATATAAAATATATATGTTTTCTTCTTAAAAGTTATATAAGTTATATGTTTAAATCTAGTTATTTAAAATTTAATATAAAATATATTTTTTTCATTATTTAAAATTTAATATAAAATATTTTTATTTTTTTCTTGAAGATTATATGTTTAAATCTAAAAAAACATAAGATATGTATACATGTTCAAAGCCAACTATTTGATTGATAAATTCTGAAATCAAAATCTGTGAAAAATTTAAAAAATATTTTCCACAAAATTCTTTCCTATTCTCATAAGTTTATGCAAGGAAAAGCTTTGAAACATAACTTATAGTTCATTGGAGCTACATATAACATCACTGTTTGGATGGCGTCAAATATCACGAGAAATCAAACACTATACCGTTGTGTTTGTATTTTTATTGTAGAGAGCGTGGAAAGGAAATGACACAGTCCGCGGAGACATTAAACCGCTTTGTATTTTTATTTTAGGGGTGCGGGAAGAAAATGACAGAGTCTGCGTGAAATCAAATCAATTGATGGCTCGTCAAGAACAAAATAGGGAAGTTGGTTCATTGTTGTAGCCTTATTTTTTTTATTAGTGTCATCAAGCTTGTAATTACCCGATGAGAATTCTTGAGCGACGCTCCGAGAGTTTAGAACACGTTGTGGGGATCGACTTCCATTTTGGCCTTCACAAGTCTATCGAAATTGTGGACGAAATACTTGTTACCCTAAGCTTTGGCTTATTTGACGGTGGAAGTCTTATTCACTTCACTTCCCAGATCGAGATCCAATTAATTGATGTAAGCTGCCCGGGGCGAAGAAGAAACATAAGGAACCATGTACAAGTAAAGCTTCTGCACCTAGGCAAGGCACTGCTCATCGTCGTGGTTGTTGTTCCATCCCACCTTTTATGTGACTATATATATATTTTGTCTATGTGGGGGAAGGAAAGTGCACAAGAAGTGTAATTGTTAGTACAAATGTGTCATACACTGCACACCATTGTTAATGTTAGGGAATGAATGCGAAGAAGTATCAGTTGGTCAATTATTTGTTGGTGTTTTACAAAATGTAGAATAGGAAAACTATAAATAGTTCATGGTTTTATTATTATTCACTGTTATGGTTCAAGAAAAATATAGTGTGAGTTTTAGTTCACTATTCAATGGTAAGGTTGGAGGAAAACATAGTGTGATTTTCTCTGGAATCCTTATGCCACAAGTCAACACTCTCATTCTGTAATATAACCAGTCACCCACTAGGTCCCATTACCACCTTACACATGCTCTAATACTAGAATCTAATGTACTGAGAGGCCAATCCAGGCCACGTCAATCTAAAATTCCACTGCGCAGAAACTATACTACACTCTTGTCTGCACATTATCACTTGAAGTAACATGTTCAACCCAACTCCAACCACACCCAACAATCTATAACAACATAAGAAACATTCTCTTTTCAACACAAACTTAAGTAGCGTAATTAAATCAAACAACTACGCATACCAGTGCACAATCACCTGGGTGACAAGGGTCACTTATGTTACTACTGTGCACGAGGTCTAATTCCTTAATCACACACACATGAGTTCTAGCCTCTCGAAGCGCACATGGTATGATCATGTGCACTTGGCCAATCAATCCTCTTTTGACGGCTGATAACCAAAATCGCCATGTTAACACGAAAAACTAACCACATTGGTTATTTCCAAGCACAACTACAATCAAAGGATAAAAATGCCACATTTACATGTACAACGGAAATTTAACCAAATAATAGCAAATACTTATATGAAACACATACAAGAATTAATCAATTTCAAACACAGATAAACATGCACATAGTAACAAGACAAGCACATCAAGGATACTTATCTTTAATGAAAGTCACTGGTAACTATGGCCTTGACTCAGACATTCCTCCTATCCATAGACATTGTTTCTCGTAATATTTCAGCAACAAGTCACCCCCGAGATGGGGCTCAACTCCATCAGGGAAAAAGGCTTCTAGCAAGACACTAAGGTCTCACTTCCAACAAAATTTCTCATTCCTAAGTGTTTGTTGTTGCAACTAGGCCACAATCCCTCATTCCCCATGCACCTATCACACCAAAGGAAGTGTGCCCCTTCTCTACTCAACAATCCTTTGGCTTCCCCACTTCCTTTCCCAAGGTTACCAACAACAGGCTGAACATGAAGTCTCCAGACTCTGTGACTAATGTTCAATGCACGAAAAAACAAGTCTCAACAAACTCTCACTTGGAGAATATGCTCACGGTTCTGGAAACCACTTCACAACAACCCATCTCTCACCTAGAGAGACTGCTCATGGTCTGTCAACCTAAATCCTCGACAGTAGAAATATGGTCATAGCCCCAAAACTCTCTGCAAGCTTCTCTGGGAAGGTAACTTAATAATCATATTTTCCATACAGTATGACCTCCTTTTCCCTTTTTCGATGGAGTAGGCCCCCCATCTCTTTTCGTCTGAGTCAAGCACCATGCATTGATGCTATATTATTTTAATATTCATGATTATATTTACATGGATAGACACACTGGCCTATCTCCATCTAGGCTCACCTTCCTCATAATCACACAGGATCATTGGCCTCAAAACATATCCAATCATTATCACACATGAACCCAAGTACAAAAAACATAGTTTAATATGTGCACTTACCTAGGTGCACACAAAACATAAAAATGTGTGCACCATACCTTTATAACAATTTTCTATGCACTTATTTAGATGCACACAACATCAAAATCTAGGTGCCAATGAATCACCATCCTATATATATATATATATATATATATATATATATATATATATATATATTACATAAAACACTTAGTATCAATCGACTCACTAGATTATATGTACAATTATCAAGGGTTCTAGATCAGGGACACTACAATCCCCTCCCCCGTATTTATGCACTATCCTTAGTACATCATATACAGATGTACATACAAAATTTCAAACATTTTCAAAAAGATGAAGATACTCTACTCACATAGCATCCTCACGCTCCCAGGTTGCATTCTTGGGACCGTATGAGGTACATTAGACCTTTAACAACTCCATGGATCAATTTTAGAGGTGCTTAATTTTTGGATCCAATATGAAAACTGGTCACACTTGAAATCCTCCTTTTGGCTCCACCTGGATCACATTCCAATTAATAACGTGATTAGCATTAGGTACATACTTCTTAAGAAATGACACATGGAAAACATTTTGAATGCATAAGGATGCAGACAATGCAATCATATAAGCGACAGGACAAATCGTTTCAAGGATTTCAAACAACTAACAATGAAGTGTTGCTAACTTAGAACACTTTCCCAACTTCAGGGAACTGTGCCTAGCCATCACTTTCAAAAATACATGATCACCCACTCCAAATTCCCTATGGGTTTTTCCTTTATTTACACACCTTTTATTCCTGACTTAGGGAGATTTTAAATTCTACCTTATCTTCACCTTCTACTCTTCCATTTCCCAGAGAAAATCTAGCCAAACTACTATGTGATCTGTTGGGTTGTCCCAACTCACTCGCGTGTTGCACCTTCTACCATACAATGCCTCAAATGGGGTCATCTTTAAAGATGCTTGATACCAATTCTTGTAACAAAACTATACCAAATGAAGGTAATATTTCCATTTTGATGGATTATCCATCACATACATCCTCAACACGTCTTCAAGCACTTGATTTACCCTCTCGGTTTGACCATCCGACTCAGGGTCATATGTTGTGTTGAAATTTAGACTTGTTCCAAATCCCTTGAATAGTCCTTTCCAAAAGTTCGAAGTAAATCTGAAATCTTGGTCAGACACAACTATCTTATATACACCATGCAAATTAACATCTTCACACATGTATAACTTCGTAATGTGAACTTCCTTTTGCGTTGACTTCACTAGAATAAAATTGGAAACTTTAGTAATCTTTTCCACCACCACCATAATAGAATCATGTTTCTTAGTAGTCCTAGGAAACTTAGTTATGAAGTCCATGGTAATAACTTCCCACTTCAACTAAGGAATGGGAAAGGGATATAACAAACAAGATGGATGTGTATTCTTAGTCTTGACCTTCTGACATTCGATACAGCTCACAATAAAAGAAATAACTTCCCTTTTCATACGTGACCAAAATTATTTATTCTTGACTGCAACAAAGGTCTTCTGGAAACCTAGATGTCCACCATATGGAACCTTATGCATCTCTAACAATATCAGAATTATTAACTCTTGATCATTTGACACATAGACTCTGTGTCTATACACGAGGAACACATCCTATCTCAACGCATAACCTTCAAAATTTTGTTGCAACATACCTTGTTGTAAAGTCACACTTATATCCATATAACGTAGATCCGGTTTGGAAACTTCCAAAATTTTATCGCAAAAATATGTCTAGTACATCCAAATTATTGTATCATGCATCTCATGCATCCTCATGGTGAGTGCATCAACCGCCTTGTTCTCTTTTCCTTCGATATGTCTCATTTTGAAGTCATACTCTGTGAGGAACTCTAACCACTTTCTTTTTCTAGAATTTAAACTTGGTTGTCCAAAAAAATACTTCAAACCACAATAGTTTGTTCTCAGCTCAAATTTATTGCTCATGAGATAATGCTGCCACATCTTCAAATCATACACTATGGATTTCAATTCCAAGTCATGCATAGCATGGAGCCTTTCATGATCTTTCAAATTAATTTGCTCGTAGCATACCACATGTCCATTTTGACTCATGAATGCACCTAGTCCTTCCTTGCATGTGTCCATGCACACAACAAAGTTTGCATCAGGATCAACAATTCTCAAAATTGGATCACTTGTTAACAAACTCTTCAAGTGCTGGAAAATCCCTGTGTAATGTAGATTCCACTCAAATTGCACACCTTTCTTCTACAAGGATGTAATTGGAGGTGCAATATTTGAGAATCCTTCAATAAAACTTCTGTAGTAACCCGTAAGTCCCATAAATGATCTTACCTCTGCGACATTTCTTGGTGTTGGTCATTCGTTAATGGATTGTATCCTCATCGGGTCCACAACTAGTCCCTCTTTTGAAATAATATGACCCAAGTAGTGAATCTATCACTAATAAAACAACCAGTTTCTCACCTTTGCATAATGTCAATGCTCCCTCAATACCAACAACACAATCCTCAAGTTTTGCTCGTGCTCTTCCTTAGACTTTAACTAAATAAGAATTCCATCCAAAAATATAACATGAAAGACTTATATAATACTCTCTGAAAACTCCATTCATCAAACAAATGAATATAGTTGGTGCATTTGACAATCCAAATGGCACCACCGTGAACTCGTAATG
>JASDQU010710501.1:19345-34628 GCA_032191745.1 Picea mariana
TAGCATTAATATTGCCCCTGCTACAATTTTGGTTGTTGTGGTTCGTGTTGTTGTAACTCATGTTGTTGTGACTCTTGTTGTTGTAACTCCCATTACAACTTTGGATGCTGCAACTCTACATCTAGCTTTCTAATTAACAATTGTGTGGTTTGTCAATTGGGATAGTTTATTTTCCTTGTTTACAAGCACATTGTGGTTTGATTCTTATAGCTTGAGGTACATGAGCCATAACATATATATTACAATAATCAAGATCACCTCAAATTTGGACAAATCACCTTTACTTTCCTGCAAGAGTGATTTACTTTTTTGCAAATGTGATTTACTTTCTTACAAGATTTACTTTTCTGCAAGAGCGATTTACTTTTCCGCAAGTGTGATTTACTTTCCTGCAAGTGTGTCATTTATTTTCCTGCAACATGTGCTTTTACTTCTGCTAGTGTGGATTTGTTGTAGTTTAATTCCGTGACTTGCTAAATCATCTTCATATCTTGCCTTATGCCATTCATTTGAAAGTACTACAACTCATTGGCAATCACAACATTACACTTGCATATATGATGCACGACGGTTTGTAAGTTTAATATGACCTCAGATTTATAATTAAATGCCCAACTATTTAGTTGCTTACTAAATTAATTAGGGAGTAATTGAAAAGTCTGTCACTCGCTAACCCCTCACGTAGGTAGAATAATATGTTTTCTATGTAATAAAGGTCAACATTGGTAAATAATGCTTATATAATAATGTGAATAAGTTTAATGTAAGAATACTTAATAGAAGCTTTTGCTTCTAGAAAGATCTTCCTCTAGAATGTTCATTAGAAGATAGAATCAATATAAATAGGAGTAGAAGGCATGTAAAAGTCTTGTCTTGAGAATTGTTGTAATAGAGCTCTGCTTTGCTGGAGGTTGCCCCCTCGAAGAGGCAAGTGAACTTGGATTTCTATCAATAAAGGCATCATTGATGTTATTATTATTCTATTTTTTTTGTTGTTCCATTGGTATTTGTCATAATATTTATGTTTTTGCTTTATATATGGTACCTTACAGATAGCTAGTGTCTCGGGGCATTTAATTTAGTTTCTTCACTTAATAAAAATCATTAATTGTCTTAAAAACACCCCTCAAACATGCACAATCATCTTGCCTTGTCTAATCCACCTTAACCTTGACCTAGCTCATCAAGTAACCAAGATATGGGGTTGTAGACTTTCCTTTAGCTTGCTATAAATCTCTTGAGGTTGCTGGGGAAGCCTCCCTTCTGTTGGATCTCTCTCCTTCACTAAAACAAGGGAGACACTTGCTTAGGTGACAATGACAATTACTTCCATATGCTACACTAGTCCAACATCTTGTGAAGGCTTTGCACAAGTGCTAGATTTTGTGATAACATGTCCCCTTTATTAGGCCAACCATTATTACATATACATTTGCCCCATTAAGTATACATTTAACCCTCTCTATGCCCTCCTTGGGGTCATATCACTCATATACAACCAATTTTTAAGATCAATTCGATCTTTATATCCACTGAAAAAAGATACCCAACATTTTTGCTTTAAACATTTGAGGTCTTATCGAAAGCCCTAACTTCCAACTCCACTATATTCACAAGAGCTATTTTAACATGTCCAAATTTTTTATCTAGATATTCTCTTTTTTGTCTTTCAATTTCCTTTTGAATCATCCAAATTGGACATTCCAAATTTGGGCACTATTCTTCATACCACTAGTCTCACTAAGTTTGGATTGTCCAAGAGGAAGTTACGACATCTTTACTAAACCCTATTGTTTTTAACACTTCTCTAGAGAGCAAGGTTTACAAATAATATGTTCATCAATGTCACTGTAACAACTATAAATTTCAAAACTTTAAACACCCTATTTTGTCTTCTTTTAGATGTGATTGGTCTCTTAACAATTAGACCTTGCAATCTTCATATATCACCAATTTGTTTTCACTTCATATATCAATAATTTAGTGGACCTTACTAGTTTTAACAAGGTTTCAGGATTGGGTAAGCATCCAAACTTGTATAGATTGTACATTCCATAATCCAACATCATTGTTATAAAATTTTAACCAAAGATAGCTCATGTTGTTTTTTTTCCAATAGTATAAGTCTCACTCAATTTGGAGGGAATTAGAAAAACTTGGGTCTCCAACCATGAAACATACTCCTTGATGGTGCTCAACCTATAATTTTCCACTTTTATACCAAATGTTAAGAACCCTACACACAATAAAACATCTTAAACTTGCACACACAATGCAAATCAGAGAATCATGTGGAACAAAACTACCAAATCTATTATTGATAATGAGTAGGACAATAACTTATACACTAGGAGAAGAAATACCACACAACTCCAATATAATAATCATAAATTAATGTGCACAATAATGATTCCATTGACCTCTCTTTATACAACTATTCTTACTGATTGCTCATGTAGGCCCACTACCTAGACACCCTTCTATTTACATATACATTTGATCAGATGCGTACCCCTATTAAGGTCATAACAACAAAGGTTAATAGGTTACATGACATTGAGAATAACAAAATTGTTATCACTAGAGATCTTTTTGATGCAAAATCGATATTACATAAACCAATTGTGTAGCTAATAGAAGATGAAACAACTAGAAAGGAATTAAAAGCATAAGTACAAGAATAAAGAACCCAAAAATCAAGAACCAAAAAGTTGGAAATGTGTTATTCTTGTAGGTTTTATCGGCAGAGTCACCCATATATGCATCATTGTTAATGTACATTTTGTATCTAGGTATTCTATTCTAGGAGTTAGAAATTTAATGTTAGTTTTTAGTGTCAAGTTAGAAACAATTCCTTATTCCCCCGGATGGGGTGTTACCGAGAACATCATGCTCTCCAACAGGTGGGAGGACACCTGGCCTCAATCCACTCAACACCTTGCCACCACACACCACACTCCTACCCTCCAATGCCAACATTTAACTCCATGCATTCAATTTCTAGACTTGCGTACCCCCATTACCACATTCACACAGCTCCAGTAATGGCGATGACGCTCCAGGACGATGAGGAAGTTAATGCAATGGGCTGGCCTCCCAACCAGTCCCATCACAAGCTCTGGCTCCATGGGTTTTATCCTGCGCCTTTGGTTTCTTCCGCTCATCTTCACTTCTTGGCCCTTGCTCCTCACAGTCTCAACTCCGATTTTCTCCACCTATGGTTCGTTTTCATCCCCCCTCTCATGGTTTTCTTCTTGATGCCAAGGCAACGAGGAAAATCTAAGAGTGGGGTAGCGTGGTATAACTCGCGGGGGAAAGGCTCCCGAGGGCGAGGTCAACAAGCTTCTCAGAACTTGCCTCTGTCTCAAGACCATGCCTCCACTCTGGATCTCCCTCCCTTGTCCTCCCCATGGGCATGCAGAGTGGAATGGTTTGACAGTATGGGAAATTCCCTTGGCTTCACACCTAAACTCAGCCCAGAACCACCGCCCATTCACCAGCCTCCCTTCCGCCTGCCCTCTCCATCCTCTCTCCCTAGCCGAACCACCCCCCTCACTTCTTCCTCCTCCCCACACTCTTCTTCCGATGCTCCACCACCTCCCTCACCTCCTCCTCCGCCCTCTTATGCTCGGTGCAACGGGTTTTTGAAACTGCATAATTCTCTAGACATTACCCATAACTTGGTCTTCGAAGTCAAGCGCGACATGACGAAGCTGCTGAACATGGATGATCGTCGCGAGGAGCACTTGGAGACTCTTCTTTGCGCTCCCCTGCACACCACCTCGGACACAAGGAATCCAACCAAGGACATTGCAAAAGATCCACAGAAGGAACGAACGCCAGGCCCAAGCTCAGGATGAATTCAACATTCATAGTTTTTCCTGGATTTTTTATGTCTTTTGACGGTTGATTTTTCTGGGTTGTAGCCCTGCGAGGCACCCTAGTTTCTAGTCTTAGCACAGTAATTTGTCACATGAATTTTGTTTCTCTTGTTACTGTAAATGTGAACTGTATGGACAAGTGGTAGCATTAGTTTCCCATCTGAGCGATGTTTCCACGACCACATTGTTTATCTCGCCAGCTGTAATTTTTGGACTCTAGAAGGTTTTAATATATATCTCTAACTTACAAAAAAAATTAAAAATATTCCTTATTGCAATGTCATATTAAGACATCTAATGTAGTTTTAGAAGTTATATTCATTCCACCATGTGCTTGTAACATATTACCTTTCCTCTATGTATTAATCAATGCAATATGATCTCACAATCATGCATTCATTAATAGAGGTAAAATATACGGTTATCATGGGTGCACCTTGTGAAGTATTTTCATCGAGGAAAATTCTTAATAATTTAAGCTCACAACCAAATACAACAACACCATTGTACAACAACAATCCAAGTGTGATTAAGCTAGCTAAGAATCATGTTCCACCTTAGAATAAAACATGTAGAGGTACACCATTTCTATATTCATGAGTAGTTGTGAAACAATCATAATCAAGATGATTTACTATTTGACATTGCACTAAGTAGCAACCATATTCACCAAATCTTTAATTTAAAAAATTTAGAAATGTACTTGGTGTAACAACCAACAAACTAGGCAAAAAAAGGCAGGTGTTAGAGAGTTGTTGTAGATTTTGTATCTAGGTATTTTAATCTAGGAGTTAGAAGTTTAATGTTAGTTTTTAGTGTCAAATTAGAAAAAAATGCTTATTGTTATGTCTTAATGTAACATTAAGACATCATTTGTAGTTTTAGTAGTTATAGTCATTTCACAATGTACTTGTAACATATTATATTTTCTCTATGCAGCAATCAATCGAATATGACCTCTCATTAAGTTTATTGTGTATACTTTCTCTTTGATTTCCAACACTCTCCACATCTTCCTAAGATGTAGGAAAACCCATTAAAATTTCCTTGAACCCCATCATGGGAAATATGTTTCTCCCATTATTTTTCGCCATCTCTCTATTAACATATTAATTTCTTTTTAAAATATTTCAAGGAATATAATTCAATTATTACATTCAATAATAATTAGAAAAAGAAAGTGTCTTGTACGAATATAACATTACCTTTAGGCTCTTTCCTATTATACACATTAGATGAGAATAACTTGTGATTTCTCATGTGAACATCCAAATAAGAAGACTAACAATTTAATCCAATTTTACGAGATTGGAAAAAATGAGGAGCCATTTCAGGTAGCCAAGACGAGTCTATTGCAATTACATTTCGCATGTAGTTGCGTTCTGTAGAAACAAGAGAATGATAAACAACCCACTTTGGATTTACTCTGCAAAAGTAAACAAAGTATGACTCATTAGAATTGAAATAAAATAAGATAAAATCACAATTAAAAGTGTCAAGTGTGTTAATTGATATTGCAATACATATATACACAAATTACAACTTCTATGAAATTTTGACTACCTATCAAATGGTGAGATTAGATTTAATATTTGCAAACAATAATGGGAAATGATTGAAGTGTTAGTTAGAGGAGCATATTACGTTGCCTATACTAGGTGCATATCCAACGAAGGGTGGATTATCTACCTTGTTTGAGAGATGACCCAACATAGTCTAGAAGATTTCCTCTTTAAGTTGGTGAATTCAACTTGTTCACTTTGAATGAGGATATATGAAGATTGAAGGAATTGGGTGTAAATGCATGGAATGAGATAAGTAGTGTCAAAGTCTTGTGTCAGAACATACAATGCAAACATTTTTCAATAAATTATATAAAGCTCACTTCCAAATTAAACAAAACACATACATTTTAGATAGAGTTGCTCCCACCTAATGCTATGGCCCATTGGTTGTGAGACTAGCATAAATTGAAGATATCAAAGAAATGGTGTAAATTTAACATGATTACTATCCTTGTAGGATATTGTATATTGACAATAATGATGATGTACCAAATAAAAAATGTATTCCCAAATCCAATATGTTCATTGTCGAAAATCATAAATAAATTTCAGATTAACATTCACAAGTCCATGTTCACACAATCTCATAAAATGACAACAATTATGACATTCCAAATAAAGAAAGCATTCCCAAGTTGGAGTCCTTTTCTTCTAACAACATAAAGGAAAAGGTTCAAGTGAGCAATTTGCTAACAAAAATGAAACCTTTTCTTCTAACAACATAAAGGAAAAGGTCCAAGTGAACAATTTGCTAACAAAAAATGAAAGGAGGCAACAAATATCTTACATGTATACATACTCAAACAATTGTCTATCCTTAAATTAGGATGGCAAAAGTCTTACATGTATACATACTCAAACAATTGTCTATCCTTAAATTAGGATGACAAAAGCCAATAAGTATGTTGAGTATAAACACATTAGAATAAAACATATGACATTATAAGAATGCTTTAGATTCTTCAAGTTGGGTGGAGAGACTTGTTCATATCAAACCTTTAAAAAAATAGGTATAGTTTAATATTTCTCATAGCAATTCGTGTACAAGGAGAAAGAATGAGTGTAAATGTTAAATGCATGGTTGTTTCAACAACTAAATGTAAATGACACTAACTACAGACAAATAAGCAATGTTAGAAGTCAAACTTCAATCAAACAAGTTACATCCACGCCCTTATTAATTTAATACTTAGTATATAATATAAGACAATGTTTTTCCCAGTTTATAATACACGGCAATGCTTTTCCCACGTGGAATGGTTGTTAATCATTAAAGACAATGTTTTTACTAGAAGAAAAGTTTGTCCAAGTTATTAATAAGCACGAAGGTCCATGGAGTAATCAACACAACTTTACAAGCAAGAAGCTTCGGCATTTGGCCTTGATTCAAAACAAACCTTAGCGGGGAGACATGCTTAGGCTCCTTTAAAAACTAAGGTGAAAGCCCAAAATGAGGCTTTGATACAAATTGACATGGAAAAAGCATAACATTGAATCGATAATCTCTTTTTTTCACTTCCATTGTACTATCAAACAAGATATATTCATAATACAAAATTGTTTCAAAATTTGGTCACTAGATCTTAAAAAAAAAAAATCATCTTTTTCATAGGATGAATATCCTATTTGAAGAAACCTTTCATTCTTTATTGCATAACATTGAAAATAATTTTATTATTAAATTAGATTTGTATAAAAAAAAGCTTAGTGCTCATCAAAATAAAATCTATATGTTGGAAAAGGATCTATTAAGACCACTAGTACACAAAAGACAAGAAAAGCCAAATAAGAAAACACAAATTAGAGTCTTGGGTTTATAACTTAGCAACAAATACACTCAAACACATATCAAGTAAGAGACATCAAGAGTTTGCACTCAAGAAACTCCTTGAAGGGGAAACTCTATTCATTCCATTCCTGTGTGTGTTTCTATTGTACTATAGGTCCCTTTATATAATAACAGGTGACCATAACAACTATGCAATGATTAGATATTTAATTCAACCATCTTCATAACTATATCCAATAATATCTCCACAAATCACTCAATTTGATTCTATGAAATCCTCATCCCAACTTCTCTCCTTGTTCTCATTCTTAGTTTTGTATGTAGACATTTAAGCTTGGCCTACTACATTACATTTATACAACCACATGTTGGGTATGTGTTATATGTTGGGAGTGCAAGGGGGGGGGCGCGCCCTCGAAATTTATTTTTTCCTTGAGAAACTTGTCGCCTTTGTTACCTTGTTTTTTGTGTTGTCTCGATTTTCGTATCCATTGTTGGGCGGTTTTCGGCACATGGTTTTTTTCCGATGGTTTTCTATTTCTGGTTAAGGAATTAGGGTTGTTGACTAATCTAGGTCATTGGGTTAGGGTTTTGTATGTTGTTGGCTCCTATATGTATATTGTATTGTAAACAATGTATGATGTGAATGAATATAGAATATGATGGTTTCCCCGGTTTGAGTTTCCAGGGAAAAAATCTCTGTGTAATGTGTGTATTTTCCATTGTATCTTTTATGTTCTTTTACTGAAAATTTGTTTGTAGTAAATATTGTACAAGTTTAAAATCTACATTTGATATAAGAGCAACTATTGGCTTCAGGGGGACACATTTGTGGTCAAGGGTTTGGCTCGAAACTGTGATAAGGCTTATTACAGTGGGAGATATGCGATATTGATTCTTCAGGTGAAGAGAAATGGCGAGCAGTTCAAAAATGGAGATCAATAAGTTCAATGGGCAAAGTTTTGAGCTGTGGATGCTCAAGATGGAAGCTCTGTTGGTGTCAGAGATCAGTGGATCGCGGTGGATCCAGGTATTGCACCTACAGGAACTTCAACAGATGACTGGAAAAAGTTAGATTGGAAGGCGAAGAGCACAATCTGATTGTGTCTCTCAGATTCAGTATTGCTGAATGTGTCAGAGGAAGCTACAACCAAGGATTTATGGGATAAGTTGGGGAAGTTGTATCAGTCTAAGTCCCTAGTAAATAAACTATTCCTGAGAAATAAGTTGTATAAACTGAGGATGAGAGATGGAGACTCGGTGGCAGAGCATTTGAACGCCTTCAATATTGTGGTAAGTCAATTAGTATCTGTTGAGATTAAAATTTCAGATGAAGATAAATGTATCACTTTACTGTGCTCTTTACCAGAATCATGGGATAGTTTGATTGTGGCCATAGGTAGTAATACAACTTCCTTGAAGTTTGATGAATCGGTCTCATCCTTCTTGTCAGAGGAGATGAGACGGAAGAACATGGAAGGATAGAGCACAGATGCATTATTTGCAAGAGGAAGCTCCCAGGAAAGAAATAGATCTAAGTCCTCAAGTGGGAGATCTAAGTCTAAGGGTAGATCTAAATCTCCTGAAAAAGTTTGTAAGGGTATGTTGGAGATGTGGAAAATAAGGGCACTGCAAGAAACAATGTAGATCCAAAGTTGAGAAAAAGAAGGGATTTGAAGAAGCTCCTTCTACAAAAGAAAAGACCTCCAAGGAAGGAGGGGATGTGTACTTGGCTTCTTCAAGCACATATGCAGATCATGAGGCATGGTTGGTTGACTCAGGTGCATCCTTTCATATGACTCCCCACAGGGAGTGGTTCTGTGAATATGAAAGATATGATGGAGGTAATGTTTTCCTAGGTGATGACTAAACAACCGGAATCATAGGACGAGGAAAAGTCAAGTTGAGGCTCACAAATGGAAGGATTAGAACAATACCTGGTGTTTTGCACATCCCAGGATTGGCCAAAAATTTGATTTATGTAAGCAAAATGGACGATGCAGAGGTAAAAAAAATATTTGAAAAGGAAACTTGTTGGATGGGTTGATGGGCAATGTTGTTGCTGAAGGGAGTTCGGTTTGGAACTCTGTATAAGTTGCAAGGACACACTGTTAGTGATGGGTGTAATAGTTCCATTGTTCTTGATATTGGAGTTGAAGAAGAAAGAACTCCTACAGTCTCTGGAGAAAAGGTTATGATGTGGCATCAAAGACTGGGGCATATCGAAGAGAAGGGTCTTCGACTACTACACGATAAAGCTATGGTTGAAGGTATGTCTAATTGTTCTTTGGATTTTGATTTATGTGAACATTGTGTATATGGGAAGCAGAATCGGGTAATATTCCCCTCTAGTGTAACAAGGGTGGAAGGAATTTTACAACTAGTTCACAGTGATGTGTTTGGACATGTGTCGGTTCCATCATTGGGAAAATCTGTGTACTATGTCTCATTTATAGATGACTTCTCGAGGAATACTTGGATATATTTTCTCAGGAAGAAATCTGAAGTCTTTGACAGGTTTAAAGAGTTTAAGGCTCTTGTTTAGAATCAAACAGAGAAAAGAATTAAGGTGTTGATGACAGATAATGGTGGAGAGTTTTGTGGGAATGAATTTGAAGAATTCTGTAAGAAGTGCGGTATAGCAAGGTAGAAGACTACTCCATATACACCTTGTTGAAACACACACTGACACTAAGAGGGGGGGGGGTGAATCAATGTCTAGAACTTTTGGCTACTTTTCACACTTTCATAGATTAACTAAATTAACTAAATAAGATATATGCAGTGCGATTAATTATTTATAAACATGTATAACACAAACTATATGAAGTAGATTAAATATCATTCTTTTATTTATTTAATTTGAATGAATACATATAAAATCAATCCTTTAATATCTTCAACTTCAACTGAATATGAGAGATCCAACTCTCTAATACATAACCCAACTTGTAGTTCTCAGATCCAACTGAGAAAATGAGGAATCCAATCCTCGTAACAAGACCCTGCTTGTGTACAGGCACTAACTTGACTAGGAATGAATTTTCATTCAATCCATGTATGAATGAATTATCATTCAATCCATTTTACTATGTTTTTCCACCAAGACACCTTCGTCCCTTCATATTTCTTTACTTATATAGTCCTCAAAAGGGTGTTACTTTGAAACAATGTGTCCTTATGGAATGAAACATTGCCCCTTTCATTTAATTAACAAAAATGGTAACTTTTATTAATTGTTTTTTGTACACCAATTTAGATAGCAATTTTCGTATGAAGATTCTAGAGTGATGGAAACAAATTTTAAAATTCTACGACATGGGTTTTTTTGCAAAACATGCCCAATTAGCCGACATTCAAGAAATTTCCCCAGAAAGAGTGCGAGGTGGCCGGTACATGCAGTTCTTTGAAGGAAACTTGCCCAGATTTTCCTTTCGTTGTTGGATGCCAGATCAACTTCAATACATATTACCTTTTCGTGAATGTCTAAATCGACCTCCACATATATCCTTTGCTGGTGATTATTTAAACTCAACTTGTAAACATTTTATTTGATGGTTATATTAAAATCAGTTCCCTCTCATCTGCTAGTCACTAAAGATTTGACTTGGTCTCACCATTTTTCGTATTTGCTTCCTCATTCAACCGACAAACATCTTTTTGGTCGACTCAACTAGGAAAAATTTCGAGTTGAGTATTTCAATTCTATTCGACACTTCTTGCTTCAGCCTCAACCCGACTTGTATTTAAGTTTGCTTCGACTTCGACCTTTATGTTACTTCTTTCTTGGACCGACTTGACTTGGAAGAAACCCAACTTGAGAAATTCGACTTTGGTCTTCTCGACTTTCTTTGGCCGACTTGTATTTCCCAACTCAATTTTCCTTTGACTTCGACCTTTAGTTGGTCGACTTGTCTTCGACTTATCCTGAAATCGATTAACTTGTCTTCTCCAACTTCCGTCAATTTGCAGGCTTGTAGTCGGTCGACTTGTCTTTGACTCATCCTGCAGTTGATCAACTTCCAAATAGTCGACTTTATTGGTGTTTGAATCGACTTGACTTGTGACTCGATGGTGTCAATGCTTCCTCACCAAACACCCACCATTGACATTCTGTCTCATCTCTGGACTCTTCTTCAATTGAGATTTTCTGAATCACTTTTAATGGACCATGTCTTATTAACTTCTTTATTTGTGATTTGTATGGATCCATATTGGATTATCCATTTACCCTTTTTATCTGGACAATTTCTTCACAGTTTCTTCTTTTGTGCATGGATGTTAATGACACAATCTCAACCTTATATAATATAGGATGAGTGTATCAAGTTCATACAATATATTAGTCAATATTATCTTTCTAATGATATTCAAGTCCCCTTCATAACATTATGTCCAATATTGACAATGCTTGACATTCAAGTCACCTTCATAACAATATGTTCAATATTGACAATGCTTCTCAAACCAATCAATCAATGATACTTCCCTTATTTATCAAGGTTGACATCAATGACAACCAAGTTGCCAACAATCTCCCCCTTTGTTATTGATGACAACCTTAGTAAAATAATCTTACTTCCCTTGTGAAATGTATTATGTATTTTGAGTCCTTTGAGTTGACTTTGTTTTACTCTTTATCTCTCCCCCTTTGACAACAATGACAAAGATAATATTTCTCTTCTCCCCCTGAGGTGATGCTCCCCCTGTCTTTGTCCCATTTATTTTGGACTTTGTTTTTATTGTTTATCTCTCCTCTTTTAACATCAATGAAAAATGAAAGAAAACTTTTACTGCTTTTCTCCTCCTGTGAATGTGCCAGCTGTTATCTCAATCTCTTGGGATTTTTTTGTTCAAATAGGGTTTTAGTGTCTTCTCCTTTGTCATAACGAACAAGGGGTGAAGCTTATTGATCTTCTTGATCTATTTATTCTTCTTCTTGATATTCTCTAGTTCTTCGATTCCAAGAGATCTTTACTGTTCTTTCATATCATTAATAACTTTTCTCTATTCATACTCTATCTTTATATATTTTGAACTCCTTTTGTTGATTTCTTCTTTGGATATTATTTGTTTTATTCATCACAATATTCTACAAAATGATTTGCTTTTGAGAGTTCATCATCATCACCATTGTTTTGTGCACCATAATCTTCTTCATCTTCTTCTTTAGAATTTCTTCTTCCTTGAGCTTGTTCCTCTTCATATGCAAAGCTCTGAATTTCACATTCTTTGTTAGGAGTTTCATCTATTAGTTTATTGTCATCAATTTCTTCATTTTTTGATGCAAGTTCTTCATCATCTTTCTTGCTTTCTGCTTCAGATTTTCTTCTCCATATATTTTCATAAGGCACTCTGTTTGATGAACTTTTCTTTTCTACATTTGTACTTCGAGATTTATCTTCTCTTATATTCTTCCAAAGTTCATTAGATTTCCTTCCTCACTTGTATGGATTATTTTTCATGGGTTGTCTTCTTGATTTCCTGCAGTCTTGGGATTTGTGCCCAAGCTTATCACAATTGTACCATCTCATGGTATGACAAAACTTTGTTGTGTGCCCAACATAATTGCATCTCCAACATCTCATTAAGTTATTGGACCTTCCTGAATTTGGATTTTTAGGACTCTTGCATTCCAATTCTTTGTGACCAAAGTTTTTACAACAAAAACAATAACCATTGAAGGTGTTTCCATACTCGAGTTTGTTGTGACATGAGAAGTCTGTCTTTTGATATGTTTCTTGTTTTTGACTTTTATAGCTTCCTCCTTTAACAAAGTTCATGTTTTGTATTTGGTTTGTGATTGAACTTTTTCCTTTTGAGAAGGATAATCATTTCTCACATTTGTGAATGGTGTTCCACTTGCCACCTTTTTCTTTCTTATTGTACCCAAGACCAGTTTTTTCTTCGATTGATCTTTGACTGTTCCAGATCTTATCCAGGATGGTTGAGTTGTTCTGGAATTTGACAATGGATTTTGTCTTTTCATTCTTCTTTTATAGGTTGATAACTAGTAATTCCAACATGTGACATGTTTCTTCCTTTTTAATCAACTGGATCTTCAAGTCTTCTTTTATTTCTTTAATTTCTTCAAGTTGAGTCTTTACACTGATGACTATTTCTTCTGTCTCATCCAAGACTTTTGTGTATTTATTGGTTTTGTCATATGTCTTCAACTCTTCTATTTCTTTTGTTAGATCAACAACTTCAGTCTTCAATCTTTTGATTTTTTCCTTGTTTTCTAGCTGAATCATTTTGAGGTTGATGACTTCCAATTCCAGCGTGTGGCAAGCTTCTTCCTTTTTAGTCAACTGACTCTTCAAGGTTTATTCACTTTCGTTAGCTTCTTTAAGTTGAGTCTTTAGACTATTGATCATTTATTTTGTTTCTTCTAATTCTTATGTGCATTTATTGAGTTTTTCGTATGCCTTCAACTCATTCATTTATTTTGTTAGATCAACAACTTCAGTCTTTAATCTATTGATCTCTTCTTCTTTGTCTTCTAGTTGAATCTTTTGTTCTTTCTTTTCATGGTTGTTAGATTGATCTAACTGTTGTAGTAGAAACATATCTTTCTTTTGAAGTTTCTCCAACTCTTCTAGAGTGCACATAGTTGTGTATTCAAGATTGTCAAGAGCCTCCACAGTGTTGATGATTGCAGCGTCGTGAGACATCCTCCAGGATACATTCTCCTCTGTGATTGAGTTGAGTCGACTTGTGAGAGAGCCCAGTGTTGGGTATGCCCATGTGATGGGGCATCGTTCTCCTCTGTGTGAGAGACGAGTCGTCCCTTAGTGGTTGGGTGTGCCCATGTGATGGGTGTATCGTTCTCCTCTATGTGAGAGTTGAGACGATGTGGTACTCCAGATGATTCTCCTGTGGACTTGTTATCGCACAGTTTGTAGTTTAGGATAAAAGCTAGAGATGAAGAGAGAAACTGGTGCAACTGTAACCTATCCCACCCAATGTCACCTCAATGGGATGGTTCTTTCTATTTAGGGAGGTAAGGCCCAGAAGAGACGTCCCCGGTGACCTGGGGTTTTGAGAAGGCAAAAAGGATAATAAGACAGACATAAATCCCCCACTCACAAGTCACCACCTGATTAGAAAGTCCGGCTTATAGCAAATCTGAAAGTAATAACCAAGGAGTATCACCTGTCCGAGAACAAAGCAACAATAAAACTACATGTGCAAGTTTGCTTGTTGGTTAGTACTTCATATAATAAATGACTTCCTGATAATAAGTAATTGGTAAACAATATTATTGATGAAGCAATTCAAAGTTGTACAATAACAATGATTACAATATTACTTCACAATAAATGTTAATGGCATTCAATGTAACAATATCAACACTTTAGATATAACGCCTTAGCCAACCATTCAATTGCTTTAAATATGAAACAAATGCTGCATATAAGATGTTTATAGCATTAAAGAAGATGACATCATGTAGGTTAGAAGGTTAGTTTTAGTCTAGAGTTAGTAAAGTTAGGGTTTGTTCAAAGTATTAGAGAGTTGTTGTTTTAGGGTTTGTTCAAAGTATTAGAGAGTTGTTGTTGTTGTTGTCGTCATGATGTTGATCCTCTACACATATGATCACCTTATTATGAAGATGTTGACCTTATTATAAAGATTTAGGTCATTCTAAATAAACATATCATAATTGAAAGGAGTAGCCAAAATATAAAAAATTGACAACTTAATGTTTGATATGGTGTAGGTAAGACAATTACTTGTCAGGACAAGGATTTGTCACAATGAACGAAAATGACAGGAAGCTTGCTCGGTTAAGAGCGGCATTAGAGGCGAGGGGCGACAGAAAATGTTATTGTTATGTTATGATTGCACAGGCTTGCAAAATAGAAGACTTTTAATAACAACAGCCCAAAAACATTGTAGGGAGAAGGGGCACGCCGAAGGGGGTTATGAATATTGTCCCTTGGTAAGAGGATTCAATATTTAATGTATTCTTTGTAATAATCAGTATGTCATGAATTTTAGTAATATTTCTTATCGGGATTTTTATATTTTCTATACACACTAAC
>JASDQU010710502.1:23454-37797 GCA_032191745.1 Picea mariana
GCAGTCATCCAAAGTGAAAGAGATCTAATGCATACATAAGAAGGTTGTAATGATCAAATATGACACATACCATGATACCTTGGACCAATTACCTCATGGAGCAAGAGCCTTCTTTGATACAATACCAGACCGGTAGTGATGGAGGCTGGTACTGCTTGACAGGACAAATCTGGCGAGAAGGAAAGAAGAAGGGTCCTCCAGGACCATGCTCAGGTCGCTCCTACTCTCGGTACTCCATGTCTAGGACCATGTGGGCCTCGAGACATGATCTCCTAGTTATCCCTAGATATCGGGGATAACAGGCCCCTGGCATCCAACCTGTGGGCTTGTAGCCCCATGGAAGCCCAAGCCAGGCTTGTTCTCCCAAAACTAGGTTTTGCAAAGACAAATGAACACGCCCTCCAAGGATCTCAAGTCATAACATCATGATATGTGGATCCAACTAATAAATAAGCCATCTAAGCATGTGCATCAAAGATTACTATATCAAACAATTAACAGCTCAAAGACATTATGCGACTTGTCAAGCTTAAGAATGGAAGGGTTGACGAGGTGTCCTATTGGGTAGATCTTTCCCTAGGTCAAGGAGATCCTCCAAGAGGTCCCTCTCTAAGCCATGTAGAGTGTATGAGGTGGATGGGGTCAAGACTCAATGGGCATAGGGCTCATGACATACTAGGGGTCGTAGTATCTCATTCATGGGTGCCTTTGTAGAGGGTGTGCGGTACCTTTGTCCGCAATGCACTTTTTCCAAGCCCATCATTTGCCTTTTATCTTTCTTTCATAATAGCATAAGGAGAGATTGAAGGTCACTGCCCTGGTGTGGTGACCAGATGGTGGCAATGCCACCCACAAATACCTAATGGAAATGAGAAGGTTGGCTCATAATGAGACTCCCTTTCTCTCAGCCATGCAACTAAGAGTCACTACCCTGGTTTGGTGACCAAATAATGACAATGTCATACCACTAGATATCCATGGACGTGATAGGTTGGCTCGTGATGAGACCTCCTATCATTCAATCTACCTTTCAAGCATTTCTTTGTTATATTATGGGTCCCCTTTTATTCAAAGATAAGTGTTTTATTGCTTTCTTGGGTGATCCCTGGGCAAAGCATCTGAAAGGTTCATATATGGCTTTTATCTTTTACCCAACACCAACCCCTCTGGGCTTTTAGCCCCTTCTTCCCATAGAATGAGGGACAACCCCTTCTTGGGTCAATACACCCTAAAATCCCAAGAGATAAGGAAACGGAGGGGAATAATGATGGAAAATGGTAAGTATGGTCGGGAACGGTACGATGGCTTATTAAGGGATTTCCCAATAGCAAACCCATTCCCAAAGAAGACCACTTACTAGGGCACAATGTCAACCACCAAGGTGAAGTAGGGCAAAAGGCATAATGTCCAAGCATATATCATGAAATCTAGAGCAATCTAAGATACAACATAATCAAATGGCTTAGATATTGAAATGATGCTCACCATAATACTGACTTGTACCTCATGGAGCAAGGCCCACTGCCTTCCGGAAGCCAACTGATGTGGTGGATGCCATCTGTAAACCTGTGACCATCTGTGGTGGTGAGTGGGTTTTCCATCTGTGCAAAGGGTACTGCTGGTCATGTAGTCTCTCGGCACTCCATATCTGCAACCTGAGGGCCTCGAGACATCAGCTCCTTAGTTATCCACAAAATGGGGATAACAAACACAAAATAACTAGTAGACAATGCAACAACAATTAGGACTTTGAGTTCCAATTCCTCTGTTCCTATTCACCAAACATGCATAGAAGAAATGTCTCTACTTATTGGCTTCAAGGCCTAGTCTATTGCTTGTTTCATCAGCTATGGTGCCAAGACCAATTCATCAACATGGTTCTAGGTGTGTTCATTTCTAATTCTAGTGGCTTGGTTGATAGATTGTACTCTACTTTCAAATCTCCAACAATTAGGCGAAACTACCTTGCCTATGGTGCCAACTATTTAATGAAGTCTATGTTGAGATTTGGGTACCTTGGAAAGTGGTCCCCTTGTGTTTGTGAGTCTCTAAACACAAAGGGGGAGACTATTACCCTTATTACTTTACTTTATGTTCTAATTTCACGTTGACTTAGGAGTTTAAGTCAAAAGTGAAATATGTCACTTAAGTTATTAAAGTGACATTTAATTCACTTTGTGGGTGAGTTAAAGGACGTGAGGCAAACTAAGGAAAGTGGGTTTCCTAAGTCAAATTTTTGGATTAAATCTCACCCATTTATTAGACATGGCTAGATTGGATCTAGGCCATTGATCTTTTAGGGTTTGGCCAAAGAGAGGCTAAAGGAGGGAAAAGGGTAATGAAGAGGCTCATTCTTCACTTGAGAGATTTGAGAGGAGAGGAGGAGAAGTGAGAAGCGCTTGGGCGCATTTCTTAAGGAGGAGAGGGCGCATGAGGTCAAGAGTTGAGGAGAATCCATAGCTTGGGTGCTAGCTTGCATGGAGGGTCATTCATGGAAGCTTGGGCACCATCTTGAGTAGGGGTGCATATGCTAGTGAGGAGAGGCGCATCATGAGGAGAGGGCACATCTAGCTTGGGAGAAGTCCCCATCTCTTGGAGGAGACTCATTCAGCATGGAGAGGCGCACTCTAGAGGATTAGAGGGTGCAAGGGTGGAGGAGGGCACACACTGTTATCCCCATTTTGTGGATAACTAAGGAGATTATGTCTTGAGGCCCTCAGGTTGCAAATATGGAGTGCCAAGAGACTACATGACCAACGGTACCCTTTTGCACAGTTGGAGACCCCTCTCACCACCACAGATGGTCACAGATTTCCAGATGGAATCCACCACATCAGTTGGCTTCCGGAAGGCAATGGGCCTTGCTCCATGAGGTACAAGTCAATATTATGGTGTGCATCATTTCAATATTTAAGCCAGTTGAGTATGTTGTATCTTAGATTGCTCTAGATTTCATGATATATGCTTGGACATAATGCCTTTTTCCCTGCTTCACCTTGGTGGTTGACATTGTGCCCTACTAAGTGGTCTTTCTTGGGGATGGATTTGCTACTAGGAACTCCCTTAAAGAGCCATTGTACCGTTCCCAACCATACTTACCACTTTCCATCATTGTTCCCCTCCATTTCCTTATCTCTTGGAATTTTAGGGTATATTGACCCAAGAACAGGTTGTCCCTCATTCTATGGGAAGAAGGGGTTGAAGGTCCAGAGGGATTGATGTTGGGTAAAAGATAAAATCCTTGTATGAACCTTCCAGATTGTTCGCCCATGGATCACCCAAGAAAGCAATGAAACGCTTATCTTTGAGTAAAGAGGACCCACAATATAATAAAGAATGCTTACAAGACTTGGAGGGCCTGCTCATTTGTCTTTACAAGACCTAGTTGGTGGTCAGTTTGGGGAGAACAAGCCTAGCTTGGGCTTCCATGGGGCTGCAAGCCCACAGGTTGGATGACAAGGGTCCACATCCCGGATCACAAAGATGAAGAATTGAAGACCTATAAGATGATGTGGAAGACCTAGCCCATCCCTCACATGCCAAACGATTTTCCCAGGAAGGGAAAAACGTCTTCTTTTTGAGCTTGACGTCATACTTGGGGGCTAGGGTTTGGTGGTGGTGTTGCCACTCATTGACACATGGACGTTTTGAGGAGGATGAGGCCTTGGCCATGAAGAGATTGCATAGATGCTTGACATGTGGCCTTTGGAGGCCTACCATAGCTTCTCCAACACCAACGACTTGTCCCAAGTGGCAAAACGTCCCCTAAAGGGGTGACGTCCATGTAAAATTAGGGTTTTGTTTGTGCAAAAGTGAAACTTTAAATGAATTGTTTAATATTACTTTGTTAAAGGGGGCAAGATTAGGGTTGTTGACCCCTAGTCTTGTGGTTTACCACTTAATATGTGGAAAAGTCACCTTAGTGACATTTTGTATATATAAGAGATCATAAGATCTCATTTGGATATAACTCGCCCTCTTGTGAGAGGACTTGATCTGAAATTTTCGCTACACTTGGCTTCTTTTGTCTCTTGTGCACTTGTTTATGGCTATCTCTTGTGAATGCTTGATGGAGGAGTGAGGTGCTAGCCTTGGATGAATGCTTTCTAGCTTTTATGTTGGATTATCTTAGCATCTTTCTTGATTTTGGTATGGTCTTCTACTCTTATGCTATCATTTTTTCAAGTCAAGGATTGTTGTGCTAAGAGTTAAGTGGAAAGTAAGAGTATTTACACCCCCACTCTAGTCTCCATCGTTTACTGCTTAAAGTTCATTGATGTTGCAAGGGTTTGTTTGAAGAAGTAAGAGTATTTACACCCCTCATTCTCAAATCCTAACTAGAGATACTTGCCTTGGGAAGTAAGAGAATTTACACCCCCAAGGAAGTGGCATCTCTAGTTCATTTATTTGATTCCATTAACCCAATATTAAAGGCACTAGTCATCTATTTTTTGCATTGGAGATATAAAATCATTGCCTTGGGAAACATGAATTTTTGTCTTTTGAAAGATCTCTTGCTTGGAGTTGGTTTGCCACATTGAGAGGACTATTCCCCTACTAGGGCGTCCTCTCTCTCCCACTTACTTTGATTGTTGTTACAAACTTTAACCTACAACCATTAAGGCTGCATAACCCTAGCTACTAACTCTCTCTTAACTCCTAAACTAACCCTAGACTAGCTCTTAAATTTTGCTCACTAACTCTACTAACTAGGGTACATCTTTTGCGCTAATTGTTGGCATCTTTTGATGGTGTAACTTGCTGATATAAGTGACTACAAGCTACAACCATAAGGCTGCAATTTTCTACAGAAAATACATGTTGCAACAGCTTGCTTTACTCAGCCTCAAAGTGCCATTTTTCAGTCATAGTTGATTGTCATATTCATTGACAATATCATTGGTTGATCTTATGTTTTTGCATGCTGATTTAGAATGTTTTATTTGCTGATATAAATTGTTATCTGCTGCTGCAAATTAGGGACAGCAAGCTTAACTTGCTGATCCATACTAACATATATCATTGCAAGTTGGATTTTCTTGTGTCTCGGGCAGGTTCAATCGTTCAGAGAAGTACTACACCTTTGGGGAAACAATCACTTGACTTACAAGGCATCTCTCCACTTCTCTTTCCACCTAGATTTGAATTCTAGGGGTTCCACTTTCATCATCCATCCATCTACATCTCATTCCCCCTAGGGTCACCAAGATCGCCTCCCTAGAGTGACCTAGCCACCCTTGAAGTGTGGGACCTGTTATCGCACAGTTTGTCGTTAAGGTAAAAGACGGATGAAAGGAGGGAAAACTAGCGTAACTGAGACTATCTCACCACTGTCACCTCAATGGGACAGCTCTTTCTGTTTAGGGAGGTAAGGCCCAAGGGAGACGTCCCCGGTGACCTGGGGTTTTGAGAAGGCAAAGGCTTGAAAGGCTAAGTATAATAGTCCCCCTCACAAGTCACCACCAATCAAAAAGTCCCGGCTAATCAACCAATAAAGATAAGTAATAACCAAACAGTGTACCTGCCCGAGACAAAGCAACAAAGAAACTATACATTGCAAGCTCACTTGCTGGTTAGTACTTCATATAATCAATGACTTTCCGATAATAAGCAAATGAGCAATAATATTGATGAAGTAAATCAATGTTTATACAATAGCAATGATTACACAATATCACTTCACAATAAATGCTAAAGAAACTTTGCAATGATGAATGGCTATCAATGTAACAATACTAGGAGCAACGCTTCAGCTAATCATTCAATTGCTTTAAAGATAAGTAAATGTTGCATAGAGATGTTTATAGCATGAATAGATGATGGCAGCAATAGGGTTAATGATTGTTAGTCTAAGCTAGGGTTAGAAAGATTAGTAATTGTTCAAAGTATTTGGATGTGTGTATGATCAAGGTATTCAAACAATGGAGGTCTTAGATCAGTGCTTTATTAGGGCAAATGGAGTCAAAAAGGGCTACAAATGTTGAAGGGTCGTGATGATAGTGATAGGGCTAGAGACAAGAGGGTTTGATGTTGAAGTGTTGCTAAAGCAAGGCTTCAACAAGTCAAACCCTAGGGGAGATGGTTCACTAAGGTGTAGATGACCTAGGCCTTAGTGCGTCTTCCTCCTTCTCTAGCTAAAAAGACAAATTTAAACGACTAGCTTGAGCAAGAAATGATATGGCTGAAGACAAGAGGGTTAAATGTTGAGGTGTTGCTAAAGCAAGGCCTCAACAACGAAACCCTAGGGGAGAAAGGCTCACTAAGGTGTAGAAACCCTAGGCCTTCGTGCTTTCTCCTCCTTCTTCAGCTCATTGACAAGAATAAAATGGCTAGCTTGAGTGATAGATGTTATGGCTAAGGACAAGAGAGTTTGATGATGAAGTGTTGCTAAGGCAAGGCTTCATCAATCAAACCCTAGGGAAAACAACTCACTAAGGTGTAGAAATCCTAGGCCTTAGTGCGTTTTCTCCTTTCTTGGCTCAAAGACAAGATAAAAAACGGCTAGGCTAGAAGAATAGGATTAGAGTGTTGCTATGGCAAGGATCTATCTAACTTCAGCAAAACCAAATGGCTCTTTAACTTAGTAGGGACATGAGACAAGGACACCAACATGTGCTTGTCACCTAGGGTTTAATCCAACAAATTATAATAACAAAATGCAAGTAAACAATACCATAACCATTCAATAAAGAAGTGTTTTGCAAAAATTTACTTACATCCACCAAGCATTCATATAGCCAAACCCTAGTTGTAAACCTTCCACCAAGATAAATGCCAAAAAATCACCAAAAGAAGTCTCCTTCAACATGTGCGCCACAATTTCAACCAATAACCCTAAGAGGGCCAAAAATTCTAGACCTCACCAAGTGGTGAGTGAAAGATCATGTCTAAAAAAAGAGTTTTTCTCTCTTACTTATATAGTACAAATGACCTTAATTAAATTTTAGGTCACCAAAAAGCCGACAAGGCCAAAATACCAAATAATATTGTTTTACATTAAAATGTCATAAATTAAACCCTAATCAAGCAAAAGTAAGACGTCATGCCCTTTCTAGGGTGACGTTAGCCTTTTTTAGGGCAGCATAGGCCTCTTGGAGCAAGACGTTAGCCCTCCTTGGGCTTCTCCAAGCTGCCACACATGCCACTACTGCCATAACTGTCTCCCAAAACGTCCATAATGTCGGATGACGTCATGGGCATACTGGGTGACATCATGGGCCTTCCAAGGCCAACGTTCCAGTGGAGAGGGCACAACCCCCCTAGGTAAGGCTCTGCGAGGGTGCCTCTATGGAACGTCCTCCTCTTCTCCGGTGCAAACCCCTCTGTCCTGTCTTTGCCCCATGTTGGGGTCTCAGCATCCATCTGGTGGGCTCTTCAGCCCCATGGAGGTCCGAACTAATCATCTCCCCATGTGTACCTGTCCAATATGGTACCTATCCGTCGGGTATGATCCTGCACATCAATAGATATGCCCTCTATGGTCTCATAAGTCACAGGGATCATAGCAATGTCAATCACATCCAATCATCAATTTTATTAAACCCGTGCATAAAACCCTTTCTACCCAGTCAAGTGCTCAAAGACATTATACAAATCTGCAAGGCAAGTTTGGAGGAAGTGATAGGGCATCCTATTGGGCTAGTGTCCACTAGAAATGGGGTGTTTTCGGAAGAGATCAAATCCAAGTCATGTTAATGGATGAGGCGGATAAGGGATGTCTTGACAATGGGTGCAGTGATAGCAGGGAAATGCAAGGCTTACCTATGGGTGCCTTTGTAGAAGACGAGTTGCACCTGTCCTGGATGCAAATGTTTCCAAGCCCATTCATGCCATTTTATTCTTATTTCTTTATTATTTTTTTTTCTTTCAAGAAGCTAATCAGGGGACACTGCCCTGGCGTGGTGACCAGTGGTGGCAATGTTACCCACAAGTACTTTCACAGAAATGAGAAGGATGGCTCGTGATAAGACCCCCTTTCTCTTGGCCATGCAACCAAGAGCCACTACCCTGGCGTGGTAACTAGCTGCTAGTAGTGTCATACCGCTAGGTACCCATGGACCTAATAGGCTGGCTCGTGATGAGACCCCCTATCCTTTGTCTAGGTCTTGTTTTATTATTTTTATAGGTCCCTCTTGTTTCTTGCTGAGAATCTTTTTACTACTTTCTCGGGGATCCTGGGGCGAAGCATCTCGAGGTTTTATTTTAGGCTTTTATCTCTTGCCAGCTTGCTTTTACCTTCTGGGCCTTTAGCCCCTTCTTCCCACAAGGCAAGGTGAAACCCTTAAATGATTGGCCAACCTAATGCCCGGACCAATGTAATGGGATGGATGAGTGGGAAACAAGATGGAAAGTGGTAAGTATGACGGGAGTGGACGATGACTTTTCCGAAATCCCCCCAGTGGCAACTCAAAACCTATGGGCACAAGCTTACTAGGGTATCCTGTCATTCCCCCCAGACATGGTCAAGTGGATAAGTATAAGATCCAAGCACTCGTTAGAAACAAAAAGAACTAGATGCACATATTCAAAGGTTTTGAGGATCAGAGTGACACATACCATGATACCCGGACTCATTACCTCATGGAGCAAGAACCATCTCTGATACAGGACCAAGCTGAGGTGATGGATGTTGTTGCTACTGACAAAATGGAGGCGTTGAAAGGAAGAAAAGATGGGCTCTCCAGGGCCATGCTCAAGTCAATCTGGCTCTCGGTACTCCATGTCTAAGACCTGTGGGCCTCAAGACATAATCTCCTTAGTTATCCCTAAAAGTGGGGGATAACGGGACCTACATCGAGGTGACATTGGAAATAGGATTCCCAAGTTGTAGCACTTGCTTTTGTGGTTGGGTCGGGCTTTGCCCAACCTACAACTTGTGCTATAACACACACCATTTGTGGATTTTTGCTAGAGGAGGGGCGCACTTAGGCTTAGTGTGCACCAAGCCTTGGAGGGAGGCACTCTTGTGAGGAGGGCACAAGACAAAGGGAAAAGCAAAGGTGCAAGGCAAGGTTCAAGGTTCAAGCAAAGGCAAAGGAAAAGGGCAAGGAAAGAGGCCAAGGCATTAGAAAAGGAAAAAGGGCGCACCAAGGCATACGGCGCCTAGCTTCAATGGGCTAGCAGCCACATCTTCAAGGGACTCCAAAGCATCAGAGAGGGGTTGCTATTGTACCAAGTTCACTTGTATATGTTTTCCTTGTTGTACATTTTGCTTTGAGATCTTCTATATACATCTATCTCCAAACTGGTTTTTCCTGGGGGAGTTTTATCTAGGGTCATGTTGACCAAAAATACCTGTGTCCATTTTCATGCATGCTTAGATGTGTAGATCAGCATTTTAGAGTTGTAAAGATCTAGAGGAGTGTTATTTGTTTTGAGTATATTGCATGTGCTAACATTGGGTTACGAAAACACTTGCAAGGGCACCTCAAAAGAGCACTTAACCATCAAAATTATGAGCAGAAAGTACTTGACTGCTTGCTTTCCTAAAACAGCAGCAAAAGACAGTTTTGGAGTTTGAACTTACAGCCAAATTTCAGGTCAAAGATAGACCTGTTTTGGCAGCCTCATAGTACCTCAGTTTTCTTCAGTCTATTGGTATCAAACGTTCCCGACACTCCTATTCTCATCAATCAAATGAATGAACAGCTCAACCTACTGTTCAATTAAATAATACTCATCACAACGAGCATTCTCCNCAGAAAGTACTTGACTGCTTGCTGTCCTAAAACAGCAGCAAAAGACAGTTTTGGAGTTTGAACTTACAGCCAAATTTCAGGTCAAAGACAGACCTGTTTTGGCAGCCTCATAGTACCTCAGTTTTCTTCAGTCTATTGGTATCAAACGTTCCCGACACTCCTATTCTCATCAATCAAATGAATGAACAGCTCAACCTACTGTTCAATTAAATAATACTCATCACAACGAGCATTCTCCTCCGAGGCAACGCTTTCCTTAATAGTTTCTGAATTGAAAGACAAGGCATGGGGGTGTAAATATATGCTTGCTACTAAATTGAGATTTTCAATCACTAATGTTGTTTACACCAAAGTTTTATACAACACTCCAGTTAGGTTCAACAAATCACATACTATGGAATAGAAGAGCGTACGAGTTAATTGCCCAAGCAATTCTATGCTAGTGAGTACAAAATCAACCCCACGTCTTCCAAAGGTGCCTTGCGGCCTGAGAATGAAATAATTGCTAAATACAAGGGATTGAAAATGGTAATTTGGTTGGGAAAAGGCAACAATGGTAACAACTCTTCTACCATGGCCATTGATCTCATTTAAGCAATTGGATGGATAGTTTGGGATCTCCAATTGTTGGATTTCAATTCTTTGGTGAATTCAAACGAATTGGTTCTAAAGTAGTCAAGATCGTATGTCATTCCAGTGGTTCAACAACTCAGTCACAGGGTTGTTATATGTAAATTGCATGGTTCACAAGCTATGATTTTTATACCAACGTACACAACCATTAGTTTAAGTGGGTAAGGAATCAATTGGTTAATGGGGATCATTATGACTATTGGAATTCAACATCCCATCGAATTACCCTACATGAGAACACTGGATAACCAAGTAGCTTCTAACAACTTTGAGTCATATAGACTAAGAATTAAAATGCCCAACCAATTCAATATACCAGTGAATCAATTGAGCCACATGGAATTGTCAAAGTGCACAAGCAGTAATTCACACAACAGACACAACAATGAACCACAATGGGCAATAGATATTTTCGCCTAGAAACCCAAACAGGAAGACCAACATTTGAATGGATTTGCTCAGTATTTGTTCTTGACCATTACAAGGTTACAATGTAGTCTCATGGCTCTCTGGGCCATTTAGCACTTTACATCACCAGGATTTTCTTCTCCATCCTCTTCTACTACACCAAAAGACCCTTTATGAGTCGATTAACCAGAGAATATAGGCAATGCTCAAGTAGCTGGACGCAATGTTTTAAAACTCAAACTCGGTCGAGGGTCAACTCAGACTCGAACTCGAACTCAACCATGACTTGGACCGGTCTTATTTTACTGACTCGATTTACTAAAAATACATAAAATATTTAAATTTTAATGAAAAATATATATTTTAAAGATTCCAAACCATTAGAAACAAAATATGCAAAGTCTACTCATGTATATACCATGTAAGGGTGAATATATAAAAATGGCACCGAGTGCAATACATATCAGCAACAAAATACATAACCAATGAGGCTCTAAATGGCCTCTAGAGTCCAAAAAACATGCTACAAGCTATTAGCCTACTACATAGTACATAGCACAAATCATTGATCAACATGATCAATCATCAAACTCATCACCACTGCTAGAAATGGGATCCTCGACATGAGCTACAAAATCATTCTCTGGCTCAGAGTCTTCAGACTCCTCGAACTCCTGAGAGAAATCTACAACTGCAATAGTAGTACTAACAAAAGCATGAACTACATGGCTAGTGCTTGCATGTTCCATGACTGGTAGGGTTTAGGTTGCTAGGAATTAGGTTTTAGGTACTTTTCCATGAATGGTGCACCGTGGTGGAGTCCCTGACCAACTCGACCGAGTAGGTACGGACTCGACTGAGTTGGACCGGTTTGGTACCAAACCATTATGCCTGGAGAATGGGAAATGAAGGGACAAGGACGCCTGGCCTTCCAGCCATAGTTTTAGAAATCGGTCCGTACAGACTTGGACTCGGCTAAGTTAACCGAGTTGACCCCTGACCGAGTCAACTCATCCCTCTACTCAATTCGGGGGATCCGTTTGTCACTAAACCAACCGAGTCAGTGACAAACTAATCCCTCGAATCGAGCAGAGGGGTGAGTTGACTCGGTCAAGGGTCAACTCGATCAACTCAACCAAGTCTGAGTCCAAGTCCATACAGACCAATTTCTAAAACTATCGCTGGAAGGCCAAGTGTCCATGTCCCTTCATTTCCCAATCTCCAATACTCTCCTGTCCTAATTCATCCTTTGATGAGAATATTCCTCTTCAAAGTTCCTCATGTTCTTGTCTTCTTGTGTTCTTCGCATGCACGGTCTTTGTTCAACCCTCAATTTTGCCCACTGCTTGTGTGTACTAAGTCTCATCAACCATTCATTGTTTGTTTCGGATCACAATGGTCCTTTGTTATCCAATGACCTAAATGGAGTATTCTAAATGTTTCATGTTTCTTCGAGCAGAAGACAATAAAAGACTAGAATTTTGGAGGTTAGACAATAAAGCAACAATCATTCAATACTATATAAGAATGGATGTGTCTATTGGCATGTGGCTTAGTGATTGGGATGGGTTGACACCATGCAAACAGCCCAAGTTCAAGTTCAAACCTTTGTGGGTGTAGAGCCCTCGTGTGTGAGGGAAGGTATTTGACCTCCGGGATTAAATAGTAAATACTTCATGCCAGTAAACCTTTGAAAGGCCCTATCAGGAAGGGGTAAATACAAAATAACACTAGTTCAGGCCATATAATGAATCAAACAGGACAGGGCCTCAATCATAAAATGAGTACATCTTCTCGTGGAGTGGTGCTTCAAGTGATCCCAACAAATTCAGTTCTTGAGATCACTATGTAACTGAAACTTAGATTAAAAAAAACAACAGTGTCCAATATCTTACACGTTCTATTGATGATTCAGCTCTATGAATGAAATCTCGAGTTGCTTCTCCAGATGAACTCGGTAGCAGGAATTCTGGAAGTCTAAGACCTGCTATATACCATGATTTTTTATGCTCTGCCGATGTAGATGTCTTGGCAGCATTATTTGTACTGGCGTTTGGCGGGGAATGAGATTTTGTGTTTTTCCTGGATCCCGTAACAGCGTAGTCATCCTGAGTAGCACGTACTGTAAAAGCACTACGCTTAGTACTACAAGATAGTGAAGTCACAGGAGCATAGCGTATGGGAACTCTCGGTTCATGAAGAGAGCAGAGGATTCCACCGGAAAACGTGTTCGAAAATGCCATGGAAATATTCCTCCACAATTTTCTTGCTTGCAATCGTATACAAAGTATTTTCAGCCTAGCAGATATCACTGAAGCCGCATAATTTGTCTGCCACAGAATAAATCCAAGAATTACAAAAACCGGCAGTAAATATTTCAACAATTGAAGAAATAAATAAGCAGAGACTTTACACGGACAATATTCTTTTAATATTGAGCAATAAAGAGCTAAATGCAAGACTTACTTCGGAACCGTTAAAGATTGGCTCGGAATTGTTCGGACAGTGATTTTGCGCCGATAATTCTCCTTTTATTTGACAGATAAACCGCAGAATATGTAAAATTCAGCTAAAATTACACTTTAAACCGTATCAAATGCAAAACTCGATAAATAATATTTCGAAAATGCTAGTATAACCTCATAAAATGCCAAATCACAGCTGACACGAGATAATTCACAGCGGAAAACGCAGAAAGATTCCTGATAGATACAAAAATCTCTGTATAAGTCTTATTCCGTGAATATGCATTCGATAACTTGATAAGGCTTCAAAATTTTCTTGCAGGGCAAGAAATTTGCAAAAAATTGTGGCAGTTTAACTAAAAAAGCAGCAGGGATTAAGAATGTAGAACGGATATACGAAAGCAAGCTTTCTCACCTCATAAATCCCCTGCATTTGCCATTAACAGAAGCATACCGTCGGAAAGCTCAATATCTTTCCAGATGTCCCTTAATCCAGCATTTATGAAAAATGCTACAGTTGTAATGTGATAAATCTGCACAGAACAACGCATAAATCGTGGTGAAAAATGACAATGCTGTGTGCGGTTTCGCTCGTCCGTGGCTGTAGACAGAAACAAAGTACTTTAATGATGTACATGACACCCGCTGTTGCCCGTCCACAGACCGTCCACTGGCGGTGGAGTTGTTGACTCATAATTCGTGTTGAAAATGACAATGCTGTCCATTTCCGCTCGTCCGTGGCTGTGTACCGAAACAAAACACTTTTAACGATGTACATGGCACCGGCTGTTGCCCGTCCAAAGACCGTCCTCTGGCGGAGGAGTTGCTGGTTCACCCATTTCCGATCTTCAACCACAAAAAAATTATGCAAATATGGATAAATTAGAAACAATCCACCAAACCACGTTTAGAACATGGCGAATGCTTTACATAACGATTTATGTCATGGAGGGATTTTTTAAGGAATTATGCAAATATGGATAAATTAGAAACAATCCACCAAACCACGTTTAGAACATGGCGAATGCTTTACATAACGATTTATGTCATGGAGGGATTTTTTAAGGCGAGCCTTCTGCGTACGTAGAAGCATTTTCAAAAGTTTTTGCAAACATCTAAAAGTACGTATTATTCTAAAG
>JASDQU010710502.1:41027-51229 GCA_032191745.1 Picea mariana
TTTTTTTGGGTTTTTTTGTCAACAAAAGTTAACAATAACATAACATGTGAAAGTTGTCACATGGCTCTTTTAAAAAATTCCATATTAAATGTAATTTTTTTGAAAAAAAGGAAGGTTACACTTTAGAGATTCATGTCTTATTAATAACTTCTTTGACGAGTCATAAAATTGAATAAGTAAAATTTTAAAATTTAATTTTAATTTTCAAAACATCCAATTTAATAAAAAAAATTGACACTCTTGAAAAACTTTATAAAAAAATTTAACATAAAACTAAATTAATGCAAAATCAAAGTGATTTGACTTGCAAATGAAAAATATACTCTATGCTTTGATAGAATTAGGATAGAACTAATGAAAAAATAGTTTGTTTACATTTTATAATGTTATACCTATTAGTGTGTTATAATGTTATATCTATTAGTGTGGAAAGTATCTCGAGGCTCCCCAAAATTGTTTCAGACTCTAGCCAAAATCACCAATGGATTAAGCAGGGATGGCATAATGATGTCAAGTCTTGGCTAAATCATTGGAGAATAAAAGAAAAAGTTATTATGTAGAATACCAATGATATTAAAAATATTGTACAAGCTAAATTTAAGGAGAATCTATGGTGTGATAAAGAATTAGAGGATAAAAAAAATTTAAGACATTATAAGGAGGTGGTTAACCCTAACCTTGAAGATCAAAAGTATCTCTTTGTTTTGACTAGCGTAAAAAAGAGAATCAATATTGCTAAAATAAGAACTAATTCTCATGAGCTGCATAGTGAAATTGGGCATTGGGCAATCCTCAAAACAAAATGGCAAGAAAGAATTTGTCACCTTTGTCACACCAAGAGGGTTGAAGATAAAAAACACTTTCTCCTAGAATGTCGTACATATGCCCAAATTAGATCCTATTTTCAAAATATTTGTCACAATACCAACCTTCCTAACCTTCTAAGTCATCAAAACTTTAGTGATCTTGGAATGCTTCTCTTAATTCTTTTCAAGCATCGAAATAACATTTTAAAGAAATCCAAGTAATCTCTTACTTTTCTTAAGGTCTGATAGACCAATTTTCGTCTCAATGGACATTAACCACCACCACCATCATCATCATCAGTATTGAGAAATGATCAAGATCATTGAATATAATACAAAGTTATATGGAGAAACATGCTGTGTGAATGTTACGTAATATAAAATATCATATGACACTGGATTTTACATAGCAATAACATCAATAGATTGTATGATGATATTCCTAAAATAATATCGATATCATGACACATTGCGCCCACGAGATGGCACCACGCATCCACATACAATGTACAAATAAATTATAAATCAAATACAACTTGGAAATCACAAGCCACGATATTTATAGTGACCTTAAATTATTTCACCTTTGGGATAATAAGAAAATATTAATATTGTCTAAAATGTGATTTACAATGTATTCCTTTGTGTACAAGGATAGTTTAAGTTTTGGTCTTAGAGTATGATTTAAAAAATGTACCTCTACTTGGTTAAGAGCTCGTTTTCCTAGGACGTAAGGAAACAAGTTAACAATCCAAGACCCAAAGGCATCTAGTAAGAGTGAAAGTCTACCCCCTTATGGACCACCAGCGGGTTATACCAGGTGGTGTGGTTTTTCTTGAATAACGGTGATGAGTCAGCCCGCATTTGATGGATAACAACCAATGATAATTGTCCCCACTATTGGCTGACATACCGAGTTATGATAGGTTCTCCCAGTGTGAAAGAAGAGAGAGGATAATTTTAGTACAAAGTCTCGTCTGTCATATCTTTTTAATGTGGTGTGAGGATAAATATAGCTTGTCATATGTTGAAGTAACATGAGATTTATGTATTAAGGTACGATTGTGTTTAACAAAGTGATACGACATCCTTATACATGCACTAAATTTTTTTATAGAATTTAATGTTGCGTAATAAGGTGGATATTGTTCACCTACACTATAATACAAACACAGTAGTACAAGCAACATCATTATATCATCGTTATAGCTCGACCTATACGTGAAATTGTTATCAACACCATGTCATTTTCAAATAATGAGAATATAAGTTTTGCACTTAACTCTTCAATTATTTCCACTAACCATTTTTTTAATTGTATATATTAGCTAGCTTGAGGGAGTCATGATGTTACACAATGTAATAGACAATGGGTAAAGGTAAGTAACGAATGGAATATGTGTAACCCTTGAAAAAAAAATCTTATGATAAAAAGGTCATAATCTAAACATTTAACGTTTTGGTCCTTTTTCGAGGATATTTTCTGTTTAATTTTGTCCGAAATCCAATGATAAATTGTTGGATCTACATATTTGAGTGGTTAAGTCTGTATAATCCGAGTGCCCTAGGGTTTTTTAGCACGTTGAATTTATTTATGCATTTAGAAATGCAATTTAAACAATAGAAAATTACGACTTCTTCCAAATTTATGTCGTCCGATTTTAGCAAAAAGGGCCAAAACGTAGAACGTTTAGACAACACCAATAAAAAGTGACATAGAGAGTCTATTTTGAGGTAAAAAATGTTGTAAAAAATAATGGGAAAAAACATTGCTAAAAATGAGAAAAGTGTGATAAGGTTCAACTCTTTAAAATAAAAGATGTTATAAAAATATTTAATAATTAAAAAAATTACACTTTTTGAAAATGGAATAAGGGATTTTTTTTAAATAGTAAAAGAGATTATAGTGGGAATTATTAGAGTGGCTCTCATTATAAATCTTTATTAGCATCAACAATATGTCGGTTTTCGATAATATGAATAGGTTGCAGACCTGAACTATGTAGATTTTCCTACAATGGTTATACCACTGCTCTTTTAATATAATATTCCCCTTCTTGTAAAAAAAAAAATTAGCAAGCTAGCATTAATTAGGTAACTTATCCATTTAGAAACACACCCATGAAGGTCCCACACCACACCCATGAAAGTCCCACACCTGGAAATGCATACCTTTTAGCCTCATCACAATGGGCTAAATGTCTCATTAAAAACTCAAACTCATAAACTCATGTAGGGGAGAATACAAGACTTAATTCCCAAAATTTACCACCACTTAAATTGTTACCCCGTAACAAACAAGGTTGTGTAGCAGCTCAGTCCCTGCCAACGAGGTTAGAAAGCAAATTGTGGAAAATGTGGTGGAATTGTAAATGAAACGAAGTGTTCGGTGCAAAATGTATATCACAGAAATGTTGTGTGCAACATGTATATCACGTTAGATGGGGAAAAAGTAAATGACGGTTGGCAGGCAGAGCAAGAATAAATTTGGAAATTAAAATGCATTTTCCATATGGACTGGTGAAAGATAAAAATATATGATGACATAAAATATATGGTGACAATGCATTTTGCATTGTTGAGCACCATTTATTTTGAAATATATAAAAAAAGAAAAGTATGTAACATATTAAAGAGTAAATGCATTTGCCAAACAGACTGCTGGAGGATAATAATAAAAGCCTGTAACATATTAAAAATTAAATGCATTTGTCATACAGAGTGGTGAAAGATAAGAATAGAGTCTGTAACATATAAAAATTTAAATGCATTTATATTTGAAATGTGTCAAAGAATAAAAGTTTGTTACATACTACTAGAAATTTTGAAATATACAAAAAAATAAAAATATGTTACATATAAACCGGAATTTCAATGCGTTTGTCATGTAAACTAGGATTGGGGCTCCCACTGACCATTAGAGAAATATGTACAAGAAACAGGATTGTGGAAAGAAGATAGAGTGCAATAGCTGCAAAATAAAATAAATGGAAAGGTATAAGTGTTTGCCTATACATATGTGTTTAAGAAACTGGAATAACTGGGTTGATAAACAAAGAAAGATGCGATGAGTAAATTTGCCTATACATCTGTGTTTAAGAAACTAGAATGACTAGGTTGATAAACAAAGAAATATGCAATGAGTAAACTTACAATGAGGGTACATATGAGTCCTTTGTCTATTTGCTTGTGGTTGTTGTTTCATTGATGTCGCTGACGACTGCGGTTTCAAGGACAACTGCCTGTTGTCTTTCGTCGGCGGCCTGTTTCAATTGCCTTTCGAGCCATTCTTCAATGTAGCCTCTCATTGGGGCGACGTTGATCTCATTCCATATTTTTATGTTGAAAAGATCATTTTCTAATTCCTGGAGGTCGATAGAAAGATTATAGAGACCTAATGAATTTCCTCATTTTGTATTGCATATTTGACTAGCCAGTCGTGGACGTGAGCTTGATCAAATTGAAGGATGTTGTAAAAATTTTCCAGAGACAAGGTCTTAAACATAGCAACCTGTTTATTGAACTCTTGCGTGGTTAAGGGGAAGGAGTTTGCGATTAAGAGGGGGTCTTGGAAGTCGTTGGTTTTCCCAGCTAAGTCTATATTTGACAGCTTTGTGAATAATTTATCTTTCTTTGATATGGCTTGTTCACATGACTGAACAATGAGACGCAGGTTATTTACTTTTTCTTTCCAACATGCATTCAATTGGCCGATCCGATTTTTGGATGGAAGATCTTCTTCTCTTCTTTTGTTTATGTCATATTGTTGACAATCTTGCCAAAAGGGATGACAGTTTTTAAAAAGAAATTTTCTTCATCTTTTAATTCGGCTTGCAAAAGCTCAAGCAAGCTATGTGCTCTGGTTCCAAGCGAAGTGATGGTTTGTGATCTTTTCCACGCCTCGGTAACCAGTTCCATTCTTTTTTTGATATTGTTCTCCACATATCCTTTACAAGATGCAAGCAGGGTGGAGGATTCTTTTACATTGGGTGCAAAGGGGTGCCAGGCATGGCTATTTCCAAAGGATCGACAAGCAATGGCATAGAAATGAAAGCATCTTCCAATTCCTTGACTCGCTCATTCATTTTGGCATTCTCGGTCTCGATGCCTCCAATGGAATCATGAAGCGCTTGTCCAGTCACGGTGTGAAGTTGACAGACTTGGGACGACCACATGTTGGCAATGTCAACCTCTGAACGAGATTTTCCTTTCTTATTTTTAACATTTTTTTTTTCTAAATTATCAATTTTTTGTTCCGGCTATCAAAAGCAGCGCTCTAGAACACGAAGGATTCATCTACGTCAAAATTTTGGGGAACATATATGTCCATTGGATGGCTATGGTGGATGGCGTCTCCGGGATGATCAAGGAAGGGGAACATGGTATCCAGATCAGTGTCAAGTTCCATGTTCTCACTTTGAATTTCCGGCTCTTCCGCATGCCCCATTTTTTTTTTCTCTTCTTCTCTATTGGAATCTTGTGAGAACTATCAATTTTAATGTGAGGAGGGTCATTATCTCCTCCTCCATTTGAAGAACTCTGGATTTCTTTGTTGTTGTGATGGGTCGTTGGAGCAATGCTCCGGGATGTCGTACTTTTTGGAGTGGTATTTGTGGATTGAACACTCTTGTCACTGGGGCCTTTCCCCTGTTGTGTGTACAATTTAGTGCAGCTTTGCACTATCTCTACATCACCGACATCAAAGGCAGGATTGTTGTCGCTACTGTCTCTGTTTTTGGGTAGGTGTTTATTTACAAAACAATCGTCGAGGCCAAGTGTTTGTAAATGTTGTCTAAAAATATCATAGGGATCGAATCCTCTTATGTCTTCAGCATATATGAGGTTGGACATGCTAAAATGTGCTCCGAAATCATCAATTTTGTTAACGTTTTTCAACATGAACTCCCCTATTTTCCAAGGCAGAGGAATAAACTATTTTTTTTTCTTCCTTTGGAATAGATGGAACCAATAGTTGCATTGACGTGCTAATTCTGCAACAAACATTATGTCTGTAATGTGACATGGAAGGAGAGCAGGTTGTTCTGTGGAGCCAAAAATTCTTATGACAGTGTAATTATCCAAATGTTCGAGTGTCTCATTTTTGTCCAAAAAACTAGTTGCATGTTCAGATATGTGGGGAGCATCTTCTCCTAACAACAAAACTTTGAAAATAGACAGGAAGCCATTAAAAACCTTATAAAAATAGTGGGAAGCCTTGTGCTTCCACAAGGCCTGGTACCAGAACGTTGCTGGGTGGAATTCACAGTTGACATTCTTGGACAGAGATAGTTGCGGAAACCGACAGGAATGTGCTATTGCAAAAACTAAATAGGATGACATATAAAATTTATTTTTCCTTTTGTAGCTTGACAATTGGGAAGAGATTTCATAGGAAATTAACCTGCCCCAATAAAAAATGGCTTGTTCGTTGACTGTGAAATACAAAATATAAAGAGCCATGTGGGAAACAGTACCTATGGACTCCTGTCCTGTTATTCTTGTAAACAGCCAGGCAATTTCGCGAAATGGATTTCTAAATGAACTAACCTAGATGCTTGTAATATCTTCAGGAAGTAGATTCGGGTTTTGCAAAAAAGGGGGCAAGAGGTCCAATCCATTATTATGCTTTGCTAGGAATTGTTTGCAATCCTCTCCTTTGAACGTCAATGTTGGCTCCGGAAATTTCAACATCTGGCAAAAGACTTGAGGTGGCAAAGAAACAAAAGAGCGGTCGTGCAGTGGAATAATTCTTTTCTCTGCAATATATTTATCGGTGCACTAAGAGACCAGGTACTTACAGTCAAAAACCTCAGGGACACAACCTGCATGGGCAATCCTGGAGGTCCAAATTACTTGGTTCTCTGCGACAGAGGTTGAGTAATAAGAAAATGCCTTGGACCAGTGGAAGTTCTGGTCCTCATGCCCGAAGATGTTCACTGTATCTCCACATAACTGTTGTCGAGCTAATGCCATAGCTTTATGAGAAGGTTTCTTTGCTACAGATGATGGTTTAAATGAACAGTTAGAGCCGATAATGTAACTTTTCGCTAAATCTTGGTTAAATACTTATGAATGGGAAAGCTCCTCGAGCCTTTTGCTGATTAATGACAATCTGTATTGGTGGTTCATGATAAATTGTTAGCAGTAAAGTTTATTTATTGCATATTTAGAAATTCGAAGGTGGCGAGTATGATGAAGAGCAATTAAGGAATGGAGGTTTCGTGAACGTGCGAAGGCCACGCCGTGTGAATGGGATTTCATGATTTTGAAATGAAGAGTCGGAAGGAATAATATAATTCCCCCGCAAATTTTGGTTTAATGTGCATCAATATGAGATGTCCTCGAACCTTTCGCCCATCAATGACAATCTATACGATTTCTGCATGATGAACGGTTAGAATTAAATGCCAGTAATTCCATATTTAGAAACAAGATATGTATATATACATAAAATAAATAAATAAAAATAAAAATTCTTTTATTATAGACAAGTGTGAAGGTGACGGAGACGACAGAGAGCAAGGAAAGAATGGCAATCTCTGAAAAGCGATCAGACGAGATTCAAAAAAGGGTTATGGGGATAGTCAGGATAACCGAGTGTTGCACGATGAAATTTTATGTTTCGGAAATTTTGAGTGTAAAATGTGTAGTTCAGTGGCCGATTTGTATATTTGCGGAATTCCAGCAAAGTGGCTAAGTATGGAATAGGGAAATTGCTAATTGCATGTGTAGCAATAAGATCTTATATATAATTGCCAACTACTAATATCAAAGGGGCGCGGGCACAGGAAACAACGACTACGAACTGAATATTTCTTCAACCTGCTAAACCAACGATCCATCAAAGCAATTTGAACAAATGGCGAAGTATGGAAAGCGAACAGACGAGTTTCAAAATGGGGATCGTAATACCGAAGAGGGTATGATCTAAGAACAGTTGCAAGTTTGCATATCTATCAATTTGTATATTGCGGAGCTCCGAATGTTGTTTGGAGGTCAGGAAAAAGTAGAAGTGCAATGTTGACCCGACCACTGCACAAGTCCTCCTGTCAATTTGTATATCACGGAACTCTGGGTGCCAATTGTGGGACAGGGAACAATAGAGGGTCAATTTGAAGAAAGGGGAAGCGGTCATTGGAAAGGCATGAATCTGTGAAGCTGCGGAGCAAGGCATTTTCTGGAAAAAAATGATTAAGTAACCAGAAGAGAAACTAGAGGGAATAAAAGAGTGGGAAAATAGAAAGGCGGAAGGCAGTTTTGGTAAGCACGAATCGGTTTCAAGGAAGCCCCATTGTTGCAAAACCATGATGTTCTACTAATTGTCAGCAAATGCGTTGTTGAAGATTAGATTTTATTGCAACCTCTGCATGTAACTATGTTCTTGATACATTCTTCCATGACTGTAACATATTAACTTAACTACTAAACTTCATATTCTACTAATTTCCAGCAAATGCTTTGTTGAAGATTAGATTTTATTGGAACGTGTGGGTGTAACTGTGTTGCTCATTTCTTCCATGAGTGCAACATATTAAGTCAAGTATTAAACTTCTTGCATAATAGGTTGTTAGCATTAAAACTTAATAATTGCATGTCTAGAAACAAGAATAACAATTTTGCTGCAATATTCTACATTGGTATTAGTAAACACAATATCGAAGAAGTACGAGAGCACCGAACCACGCAAGTTAGAATATGTGTTAAACCCATAAAAGAGGTAGCAACGAAGAGTCGAAGGCAAAAAATTTTTAATAGCAAATCCATTTAAAAAAATAAGAAAAACATCGAGTATTGTACATCTATCCTTAGAAATTGGACCCAGTTCTTCGGGCCAAAACATTGAAGGTATCAGGGACAAACATAGGCATGGTATCCACAGTATGCAACACGTAAATGGTTGCAGGGCAAGTGGAATAGCTGTTAGCTGAAACCGCCTCTGCATAGTCCAAAAAAATTCAGTAGCACATGTAATGACTGGTTTGTAAATTAACATCTAAAAATTCTACCAAATCCTACCAAATGTACAGCAATTCCTACCAGATTTATAAAAGAAGAATTACGCAAGTAAAATTAAAATTTATCAATGAGTAATGCATAAATTCGAATTGAGTACCTTAACACTGATGCTAATTTCCGTTGCCAGCTGCCTTCCTGCTGCTACCTGCTACAAAGTCCAGTCCTGTTGCAACCACAAAAAAATAATTGCCCAAAACCTCTTGTCCACCCTGCCAACTAGGAAAACGACCTAGCTCCAGGATATCTACGGATATCCTGGCCCTCCGAGCCCAAAACCTCTAGCAACCCCGGTCCACTATGTCAATCCCAAACACAAAATTCCTCCCTAGTCCAATACTCAGAGTTCTCCCCAGCAAAAAAAATCATGGCTTCCTTCCCGTCGAATGATGCCTCCTCCAAACTCCTTTCCCCCTCTTATTCCTCCTCCACCGCCTTCCTTTCATTAACTCCCCCACCGAATACCTTATCGCATTATTAAATACCTTATCCATTCATTTAAATATATTATCCATGTATTGAATACGTTATCCCTTGTGGGATACGTAACTCAATTTAAACATTCTATTTTATTATCCAATTCTTATTTAATACTTTATTAATTAATTAATTAATTAATAATCAAATTAATCATTAACGATATTGATTAAAGAGTTAATTATACTTAAATTAATCATAATCAAGAATAACTAATTAATAATAAATAATTAGTTAAGGTTATTTTAATAAATAATTATAGTTTAGCTAATCTTTTATGTTTACATTATTCAATTAATTATAATTTATAATCAAGGGTCGTTACATACACCCACCCTTCAGGAGACTTCGTCCCGAAGTTAAGGTATCTTATGGTACAAAGAACAAGAACATGGTTCACACATTCATAACAAGTAACTGACATTATTAGTCAGTAAATCAAGAAAACTCATACATACTAGTGTATATGTACAAGAAGTGTATGTGTAGCTAGTACATACAATTCTCGTACATGTACTAATAATCAAACTGTCATCCTTTAGTATTTTATGTATGCATCCAATACACTCAGCAAGACTAGTCTTTTAAAAAGACAACAATCAATTAATTGTGTGAGAATTCGTTTAATCACAATTGTTCGGTTCAATAATTTTATTTTAAACAACTGTGGTTTAGTTACATAATAATGAATATTCATATATACACATTTTTCTTCATCAACTCTCACCACAAGACAGATCTCCATATAATCTCAACTATTCTACTCATCCTTCCTCCCTAACCTACTTCCAACTCCATTCCTATCCGTCCTCTGCTAGACTATCTTGAAGCGTCAGCTATACTGACCTAACTCCAAATAGAACCCGTAAGTGGAAGTGTCGCTATCTCAACCAAGCTTCCCTAGCA
>JASDQU010710503.1:0-13015 GCA_032191745.1 Picea mariana
CTTCAATCCATATAAAGCCTTATTGAATATGCACAGATGAGTCTCTATGTCATGTGTCTAGAATCCAAGTGGTTGCTCTACATAAAATTCCTCTTTTATTTCACCATTCAAGAAAGTTATATTTTCATCCATCTGGTGCACCTTCCATTTCATCATAGTGACCAATTAAAGTATAGTCATGATCGAGGTATATCTTGCTACAGGAACAAAAGTTTCTTCATAGTGACCAATCCATCTGGTGCACCTTCCATTTCATCATAGTGACCAATTAAAGTATAGTCATGATCGAGGTATATCTTGCTACAGGAACAAAAGTTTCTTCATAGTCAATCTATTCCTTTTGAGAGAAACCTTGGAACACAAATCTTACCTTATATTTTTCAATACTGCCATTAGTTGCATGTTTCGTCTTGTAGATCCATTTCGAACTCACCACAAATTTTTCCTTTAGTCTGGGAACCACATCCCAGACATCATTCTGCATAATGGACTGGTATTCCTCTGCCATGGCATCTTTCCATACTTGATTTTTTGCAGCCTCTTCATAGTTGAAAGGTTATTCATCCATTATGTCACACAAGCATTCCACGTAGCTGGAATACATCTTTGGCTTCTTACTTTCCCTGAAAGATTTCTCTGGGATACCAATTCTTTCTGCATCTTTGATAATCTATTGTGCCCAAGATGGTCTTCTCTCGCGAGAAGGTATCTCCACTAGTTCCCGAGGTTCTACCATGTCATGATCCTCTGGAATGACTTGCTCTAATTCAACTGCCTCTAGAACTTTAGGAACTTCATTCTCTTCTTCATGTGCCTCTTCTACACTGATTTGTTTGGATTTACTAAAAGTTGCATTCTCATTGAAGTTTACATCTCGACTGATCTCTAGTTTTCGATGACTAGGAATGTACATCATGTAAGCCTTTGATGTGTCACTGTAACCAACAAATATGCCCTTCCATCCGTAAGGGTCCAACTTTGTCCTCTTTTCCTAGGGGACGTGAACAAATACAGGGCAGCCAAATATTGTGAAATGGATGACTTCTGGTTTCTCTCCTCAAAACATTTCCTTGGGTGTTTTTTTTTCAAGCACCTTGTGGGGAATTTTATTATGCACGTACATTGTCGTCTTCGTTGCTTCTGCCCACATATGCATAGGAATATCTTGATCATGGATTATGGCCTTTACTACTTTCATGATTGTTCAGTTCTTCCTTTCAGCTATTCCATTCTTCTGAGGGTTATAGGGAGTAGAAATATCCCTCTTAATCCCAACTTCCTTTCAATACTCCTTGAATTCTTTTGAGGTGAATTCACCTCCATTTTCTGATCGCAAGGTCTTTATCTTCTGCTCTGTCAAGTTTTCTACCAAATCCTTCAACTCTTTGAATTTGCCAAAAACTTCATTCTTTTCTATTAACAAATAAATCCAAGTTTTACGTCAGTAATCATCAATGAAAGATACATAATATGTATGCCCACTTAGTGAAGTTGTCGACATCGGTCCACATTCATCTAAATGCACAATGTCCAAAACTCCTTTAGATTTGCTATCACTATTGGGAAAGGAGTGCTTCACATTCTTACCTTGTGCACATCCTTTGCACACACCATCTGGTTCTGCTTGGATTTTTGGAAGACCTGTTACTTTTTTTCTCACAACTGGAAGAGCTTTGTAGTGTAGGTGAGAAAATATCCTATGCCATAGTTCACTGGGATTCACAATATCATGAACCATTGTGGAGTCTGAATGTCCTTTTAATTTTTAGAGTCCTCCTTCTTCAACTCCAATCACTACTGCATCATCAAGGGTCTTCCCTCTAGGCCACATAAGAACTTGACCATCAATAAATGCTACTCTAAATCCTTTCTTGTCCAATGCTGAAATTGAGAGAAGATTCTTTTTTAAACCTAGAACATAGAGAACTTCCTTCATCTTCACTGAATTTCCTGAGTTTAACTTGTAGGAAGCTTATCCAACACCTTTGATTGGATATTGATAGTCATCACCCAATTTCACCTTGTGAGGTGAATCTTTATGAATAAGTTTAGATAAGGAGTCTTCATAGCATGTTGTGTCACTTCCATGAGTAATAGTACCTGTGAGGGTTGAGATAAGAACATAATCCTCATCACTTGATTCATCTTTCTTTGCAACCTTCTTGGGAGTCTCATCATCTTCAATTGTGTGAGATTGATGCCTCTTACTTCCTTTCTTATTCTTAATTTCCATAATGAGGGGCCAATCCCTAACAAAATGTCCCAATTCCTGACAACAGTAACATATGATATTTGAGTTGTCTCTTTGACCCATCTTAAACTTCTTAGGTAAATAATGCTCTTTCTTGTTCTTTCCTTTCATGGTGTGGGCAGCTAGGGCTTGATATTGATCTGCCATATTTTCTTCTCTTGCAACTGTCCTAGCTTCTTGTTGGTTACAATCTTCCCAAATCTTACTGAACTTGGGAAGCTTCTTTCTTGAAAAAAATCCTTGGATGAATGCATCCCATGACCTTTGGAGGCCATTCAAGGTATTCATCGCCATCTCTTCTCCTTCTACCGAGTCACCAATGGATTCTATCTGCTCCTTTATTTGATTCACTCTTGAGAAGTTGGAGTGAATGGTTTATGAGTTCTGCATTTTCATATTCTTGAACTGAGATCTCAGAGTCATTCTTTGATTTATGTTGCTTCCCTCAAACATATGAGTTAAGGTGTCCATCATTTTCTTTGGAGAAGAAAATGATGATATATGATGGATAAGGTGGTCCTTAATGGAGTCTGGAATAATCCTTTTTTCTCTCACCATATCCTTCTTATATTTTTCCTTAGCTTCATCTCCTTGAGGTTCTTGAACCTCTTCTATAATGAACTTATCAACTCCATCTATCTTCTTATCGATATTTGTTCTGGTAGTCATCCCGCCTTCTGATGGTCTTGGTTTGTCCGACAACTGTCTCTAGATTGAAAACAACTCCCTTTTAGACTTCTAGATCTGCAACTAGCTTCTATTCAGGCCTACTCTGATACCATGTTGGAATTTTAATTTTTCTAGTTACATAATTACAATTACTTAATCCAATAGCAATTGTAGTAGGATCATTGCAATATAGACAATCACAAATACAATAGAACACAAAGATTATCCTGGGAAACCCTCATGGGGGAGAAAACCCAGCAACCAAAATCCTCAATATAGATTCCTTCAACCAATACAATGATGCGCTATAGCTATCCAAGAATGACCAAGACCAAAACACCAAAAGAACCAATCTCCAAGACTTGTGCGCTAGACCTTATTATGCGCTCCAAGGTGCATAAGAGAAGTATGTGAGTGTGTGTCCAAATGAGAGTAACCTATCCACTATTTATACACAACAATGTCTCTTGACCTAACTAACCCATAATAAGTAAAATACCAATAATATAATAATTTCTGTTGAGTGGACTAGTACAATATATTTATAATAACCTTTTAAAGGTTTGACTAAAACAAATATACAAGAATATATTCGTAGTTACACCAAAAATATTAACAATTAAGTTGGTAATTTTGTACACCTATGAGAAAATTATGGCTATCCTTTATGCCATAGATATATGGTGCCCGTATCTCATTAGGATGCATTTCTAGATCAAGATGGACCATCATAGCTTGAAGTAATTTTAGAGTAGAAGTTATCATCACTAGAGAAACACAAGTGGGTAATTTTTTATTATGAGATCATATATAATAAGGGAAAGGAGAATATGGTGGTTGATGTTTTATTTAGGAAATATGAGGAGAAATGATCCCTTTTTTCCTTATCCATACCAACATGCACTAGATAGGATTGCATAGTTACAACAAGAATGGTTGGCTAATGACAAGGTGGTTCATCTCATCCAATGACTCAAGGAGGACTCCAATCCCCCTATAGGATATACTTGGAAACATGACACTTTAAGGTATAAAGGGTATATAATCTTTGTACTTAGCTCTTCTTTAAAATACTAGGTGTTAGTGGAATTGCAATTCTCTCCTTTTGTGTGTCACTCAAGTTTTTAAAAAAATTATGAAGGAGATAAGCACCCTTATTGGGATGGCATGAAAAAGGGCATCCATACCTTTGTATTTTAGCTACTATCGATCCCAACCACTATATGGGCTAACATTTTCATAAACTTTACAATTGGCCTTCCTAAAGCCTACAACAAATATATCATCATGGTAGTAGTTAATCGCCTTTCCAAATTTTCTTACTTTTGTGCCTTGCAACACCAATTTACTCTATCCATGGTTGCCCAAGTCTTCATGGATCATATATTTAAATTACATGGCATACTTACTTCCATTGTGACAGATTGTGATCCCACCTTCACCAATAAATTCCAGCGAGATTTGTTTAACATATAGGGCACACACTTGAAAATGAGCACAAATTATAATCCCCAAATAGATAGTCAAATAGTGGTAGGAAATAAGTGTTTGGAAACTTATTTGCAACTTTTTTCATCATATTGATAACACCAATGTTCTTGGTGGTTCCCAAATACTAAATGGTGGTAGAATACCACCTATCATGGTGCTACCAAAATGTTACCTTGTGAATTTGTCTATGGAAAAAAATTCCCTTGGTCACTTTGTACTTACAAGTCACATCCAAGGTTCAAGAAGTGGGTTGCATGCTTAACACAAGAGAAGACATTCTTAGTACACTTAAGGATGAATTGGTTTTGGCTCAAAATAGAATGAAGGAATAGGAAGATCAACATTGCTCCAAGCACTCTTTCGAAGACATGGATCATGTGTTTCTTCATCTCCAACCATATAAACGTACTTCCCTCAAAGACAAGAGTCACCAAAATATAGAACCAAATTTATATATATCCTATAAAATCCTTTAGTGCATTGGACAAGTTGCCTACATATTGGCTCTTTCAGTCCACTCTGAGATCCACCCTTGAAATAATTGTCGTCTTATTGAGTCATTCCTGACACTATTATATGATCATCAAAGGTAGAATGACATGATATGATCGGAGGGGTCCTCTCTAGTATTACCCTCAAACTTAGGGATATCCGAGGGGTAACTTGGTTGGCATGGATAGCCAAGCAACATTATGTTAAATAGGATCATTAATAAGTTTGGTAAAATATGAGAGATTCAACACTAACATATAAGGTAGAGTGAGTAGGGTTTCCATTTGAGTTGGATTAGGAATTGGATTAGTTCCTTCCATAATAAGGTCTAGGGTCATATATGGGGTACATGAAGGAAAACTATTYAAAGGGAAACTAACTCTCRGAACACTTGAACTAGAGTGTCTTGAAGGGAATGAAAGAGAGTTTAAAATTAAAAGAGAATAATATTTCCAAATTTGAAGATAATGAACTCATAAAAGGGATAGGATTAACTACTCTAACCCATTGAGTAGGAGATAAAATACAAATAGGAATGCTCAAGGGAGGTATGCCTCAAATTCTACGAGATAGTATGATTGGAGGCACAATGGTTCCTAGGTAGAAATACCCCTAAAAAAATTCAATTAATCTATCAAAGAACTAGAGCTCCAAAAGAAAACAATCAACCAAAAAGTGATCGAGAAATAGTAATGCCTATGTAGATGGTGCAAAAAGTGGTCTTAAATGTGTTTGAATCGTAAGGTGGATATCCTAATTGAATCTTTCATCCTAACAAACAAAAGGAATCTATCCAAAAGATAAATTAAAAGTGCTCGAGCAAGTCAATATTATGACTCTTCCAAACCCTTTCTTCAAAATGGTTGATGGGGACACTAAAGAAAGAGGATTAAGAGTAGAAAGAGGGACTTCCAAATAGATACCATAAGAGATGATGAAATCCACTTTGGAGATGAGTGAAGGTACAAATCAGACAATTATAACTAGGAGATAAAGGGTGATGAAATCCCAATGGCCCATAAAAATCTATCTCAGGAGTCCATCCTCCTATAAGAGCCACCCAAGTAAGAACCTACTAGAATGGTCACTAAGCTACCTCTTCATAGATACATGCAATAATGTACCTTTCCTTCAAGATGAAATAAAAAAACCAAGGGATGTTTAGTATTGAAATATCTTGGAGTCTTAATCAAACCTTCAATCGCAGCCTTTGCATTATCCACTCCAAAGAGCACGCCTATTGCTAAAAAAGTCTTGAATATATCCAATAGAAAGGATTTCAAACTCCCTAATCTATCAAAAATTGTGCTTCATATGTGAATGGTTGTGGAAAATTACTTGGATTCCTATCCCCACAACCCTAATGTAACTACAAAATTATTTTGACCCCAAGGGGGGATTTTGTTAAAATTCTTACTCTAACACCTAGGTACTTTGTTATCTAGTGATTTTCTTACTGCAATAAGATTAGCAGATCACAAAAAAAACAAAACATTCAACTCAATACCATGCAGTGGAAGCACAAAATAGGAAACCAAATCATTCACACATAAACACTGGTGTTTTTGGGTAGATACCCCTGGAAAAACCCTGGAGAGAAAACCAGTGCTAAGAATGATTTTATTATGATAAAATCAAGGTTCTCGTAACAGGGATACTGACCCACCAAGAGAAATACAACTACAGACTAACATGGAAAGGTTTAACTTGTTGTACGATCAGTTCTAGCATGCATTTTTAGGTATCCATGAATTTCCCTTCTGTGACCCCTGGATAGCCGTGAATGTCTCCACTATGATCTGTTGATGTGTATGGAAAACCTGTATGGAAAGCTTTGTACAATCCAACACTCTCCTATGGCTTCCTTAGACTGAAACCCACTTGCGTATGCCTCTATTCTCTCTTCTCCTTGACCTGTATGATCTCTAGATGAAAGTCTTTCTTCACCTATCCAAGATCTTGAACCACAGTCCTTCATGATCCAATACTCTTTGTCTCGACTCTCTCAACACAACTCCTGTCAAGTGTCTTTTTCCTTCACCCTAGCCTTTCTTTTATAATCGCGAGTTACAATATTTTTCTAATCTCATTTGAGATTTAGATTGCATGTGAAGACTGCATGCTAGGATTACATGTTAAGTACTTTTAGTACTTTTCTCAAATAACTCGATTAAATAATTACATAATTAATTAATAAAAGCAATTTACTTTAATAATTCCTTTAGCTAAAGTAAATTCAAGATTAAAAGGATTTGGACAATTTCCACACATCTATACACATAGACCTGTGCGAAAATACATTTCTGATGCTACCACTAAAATAAACACTCCCTCTTAGCAAGGAAGGTATTCTGCACCACTCCAAATCTGTCTCTCAAGAATACAAACTTCCCTTTCTCCAAGGGCTTGGTCAAAATATCTGCAACCTTCTCATATGTGGAAATATACTGAAGCTTCACTACTCCTTTCTGAATCCTATCCCAAATGAAGTGATATATGATCTCAATATGCTTGGACCTGTCATGGAATATTGTATTCTCAAATAATTTGATACAACTCTGATTATCACAATATACCACCATAGGATCCAACTCATGACCAAATAAACATGTATGTAATTTGCAAATCCAAATGGATTCACAACTAGCCATACTCATTGCCATATATTTTTCCTCTGCTAAACTGAGTGATACATAAGTTTGCTTCCTGCTGAACCAAGTAATCATTATTGATCCCAAGATGGAGCAACACCTTGAGGTTCTCTTTCTATCTATTGCACTGCCTTTCGCTCAATACTAAAATCTAGAAGACCTATAACAAACTCCCTCAGAATTGGCAATGCTCTATAGTGTAGGTGTCCCAACCTCTTGTGCCACAACTCACATAAGCTATCATTGTTGTGTATCAAATCTCGAACAGGCTTACCCTACAACTTGTATAAGGTGCCCTCTCTGACTCTAACAACCACTATGCTTTCTGGGCTAGCTTTCTCTAGATGTATGAGTACCTGCCCTTTCTAAAAAGTGATGGAAAAATCCATGTCCTCCATAGCTGAGACTGAAAGAATAATTTTCTTCAAACCTGGTACGTAAAGAACATCATGAGAATTTAATGAACCTCCTGAACTCAAGCTGGAACGTAACTGTTCCCTCTCCTTTCACTGCATACCTGGCATCATCACCAAGCTCCACATGAACCTTTGAGTCCTTCTCCATCATATTGTTAAATAGATCCCATTCCTCTGTCATTTGACGAGATGCACCACTCCAAGAACCAAGCTATCCTCGTTGTTTTGCTAGTATAAAGGAAATAAATCATTGATTAATCCTTCTAAAACTTTTCTGCAAACTCATCAAGTTGCGTCTTTGTTGATGATGTTTTCTACATATTTCATTACCCTTCTTCTTCTTCTCCGAACAATGAGATGCATAATGCCCATTCTTATGTCATGAGAAGCACTTGATTTTACTCAAGTCCTTCTTCTTCCCTAGCTATGATGATCCTCCTTCATTATTACCCTTCTTACTAGAACTCTTTCCTTTTCCCTTCCTTGTCTTACTCATAAGGGCCAAATTCTCTTCACTACCTCCCTGCTTGTTACCTTTTGTCTCTTATTGATTCTCTTCCTAGATGCAATCATCCCAAAGTATATGCCAATCTAGGAGATTATCTCGAGCACAAAACTCCTTTGACAAATGGTTCCCATGACTTGGGAAGACCATTCAGTGCCACATTCACGAGCTCTACATCCTCAATTTTCTCCCCTATGGTTGGAATTTTATCACACACCTATGTGACCCTCATGAGATAGCTGGTAACATTATTTGATCTAGACATCTCAACTGATCTGAGTTTATTCCTTAAGATCATCTTCCTATTCATGTTCTTGATTTGGAATAAACTTACCAAGGCATCAAACATATCTCTGGCTGTCGTCTTTTCGGTTAGGTGAGGAATCAAATGATCCTTCACTGTAATATCCCTAATATGAAACCCTTTGTAATTGTACATACAGAGTGGTGAGTCATTGGTACTAATTGTAAATCTATATGTACATATAAGCTAGTGAGTTGTTAGTACCAAGTTTTGTTTTTGCGCGCACCTGAGCAGTTCACGAGGATTGTTATCAAAGAAAGGGTGTGCACATTTCATAGTGATGTGTGCACCTGGGTAAGTGTGTGTGGTTGCATATCAAAGGAAGGGTGCACACATTTCATAGTGTTGCACGCACTTGAGTAAGTGCGCAGGGATTACCTTGAAGTGCACATCAAACCGAGTTATATATAAGAGCTTATATGGTTATGAGGCTGGTGAGTAGGAACGCAAATAGGCTAGTGCACCTATCCTTGTAAAATGTAATCACACTCAAGCTATTAATAATATCACATCACTGCACATATACAGATCAGACAAAAAGAGACGGGAGACCAACTCCACAGGAAAAGGTAAAAGGGGGGGACTTAAGTCCTAGGGAATATTTTATTAATATTTTCGAAAAGTGTAATTTATGGATAATTATTTATCCTAAGTTCCCAAGGAATGGGAACGGGTCGCCAAGTGGCTAAAGCTATTTTTGAAGGTGACAAGTGTCTAGTTTAAGGCATGTAATATATATTGTCATCCTTAGTGTATTTGGAGGGGAAAACTCATTCTTTTGGGGGGTTATTCATTCATTTTTCTTGTGTGCAAAAGGGGGTCGAACCATCTATGAAAGGTTGATTATTACTTTATCTGCAGAGAAAATCTTGTAAGGGGTTTTTTTGTATTGTAACCAGAGAATATTTATTGTCGAAGTGGCAGGTTTTTATGCTTGTGAGAAGTCTCTCTAGGTGAGATATTTGTTGTCGAAGAGGTAGGTTGTCAGGGCCGTGGGCATTCTCTCCAGGTGAGAGTTTTTCTAGGAATTGTTCCCTGGTGTGTTGGGAATTAGTTGCAGGGCTCTAAGACTTCATGTCCAGCCTATTGTTGAAACCTTGGAAGGGAAGTGGGGCATCCAAGGGATTGTTGATAAGAGAATGGGCACACTTCCTTGGGTGTAACAGGCACGTGGGGAAGGAGAGGTTGTAGGCCAGTTGTAGTAGTGACACCTTGGACTGAATAATTATGTGATTATAAGACCTTAGCTTGGAATTAGGAACCCTTTTTTCCTGGTGGAGTTAAGCCCCAACTCAGGGGTGACCTGTTGCTAAAAGTATATGAGAAACAAAGTCTATGTCTGGGAGGAACGTTTAAGTACTTATGTGCGCAGTTGGTGAATTTTCATAAAAGATAAGTGTCTTTGTGTTCTTGTCTCATTTACTGTGTGCTTAATTATCCATGTTTAATATGGGTTTATTTCTTGTATGTTGTTGCATATAAGTAATTTTTGTTATTTGATATAATGTTGCTTGCACGTGTAAGTTTGGTGTTGATAGTCAATATTTGTAGTCGTGCTTGAGTATGAAATTTGTTGTTAGTTTTCCTATTAAGTTAACCTTATGATAAAAGTCATGAGTCTCTGAGGGAAATTTAGAATGGTCATGCATGTAGGGAAATACTCAGTGTGCGCAATAAGATAGATTCGCTTGTGCGCACAGGGAAGTAGTTCGCATGCACAAGGAAAATAGAATTGGTGTGTGACATTAGAATGGTTGTGCATGCAGTAATTAGCACATGTTCAGTATGGATTACGTGAAAAATAGTATTGTGTGCTCAATATGTAGAAATTTTAATACAAATTATGTATTGCCTGGATTCTCCCGATCTAACAATTATATGCCACTATTAAATACATAATCGCTTCTACAAATATTATTGCAGGATTTAAAACACGATCGCCAATTGTAATATCAAGAAGAAAGATCAATCACACATAAGACAGATGTTTTACCTGGAAAGCATAAAGCTAAAAACCCCACTATCATATATTATGTATATATCATGGATCATGAAATAATCTCATACAAAAATCTAATCCAGGAGCTCTCAGTACAATATACAATCGTCTCACACTGTCATACAAAAATTGGCAAATGCATGTGCTAATTTACTGCCTCCAGACAACCTGCCTCCTCTGCGCAATCCCTACTAATGGAAATCCCTGCAATGAATGAATTCCTCTTGCCTAGGCTATGCAATCCTCATGGGCACATCCAATGTGTGTGTGGTTGCATGAGTGCACTCACTAATGTCACAATTGATAGTCAAACTATCCCTTTCACCTATTATCTCAATTGGGTCTCCACTGGATCTGACATGCATGTAGTTAACGGTGGTAAATCTTCAGTTGCATGTGAGATCATTGATTGTGAATTAATTAATAATCAATTCACTGATCTCTCACCAGTGTAAGTTCAGTTACAACTAGTACAACTAAGCTTAACTCACTTAACTGAGTTAAACTACTTTACAACTCACATAACTACACATCCAACTCTGTTACAACTTCGAATCACTCAGTTACAACTAATTCGACTTGCATGTCCCATTAGTCAACCTTTGAACTTGAATTTCCTATAGCTAACTGATTTGCCACTTCAGTTAACTATTTCCAAGTGTTCATTGAGAATAGATTAATATTTATTGTCCAACTATTATTAAGGGATAATAATAGTTGGCATACATCTATAAATAGAATTCGCTCACCATCTATAAATAGAATTTGCTCACCATCTAAAAATAGACTTCCACCTAAAAATAGCATGAGGCTCCATCCTAGTGTAGGTGCATAATTTTCACTAGGATCTTCTTGTTGAATCTCAACACAATATGCTTGTGCATTGAATTTTTTTGTGTTACTTCCATTGTTATAAGTTGTGTGGCGCAACTCAGGTTAGGGTTGAGCACGTTACTTCAAGTAATTCTATGCAAATTAATGTTATAGAGTAGAATTCATGCACTAGATTTTGGAGTAGCATTGCTAAAAAATAAGTTGAGTAATGTTACAATATGGTATTAGCATAAGTTTGATAAGTAATGAGGATTTTACATTCAGTGACTCCAAGAGGACCCTCTCTGCTTTGATATCCTTCTTGTTGTGAGCATCTAAATCTTATGGATTTGTCAATGGAGTAAATGCTTTATCCACTAACTTCTAAAGGACATACTCCTTCAATGCCAAAGCAACTCTTGATTTCCAAGATAGGAAGTTGGATGCTCCATCCAATCTATCTTCAACTCTCAACGGTGTTGTTGCCATCCCTAAGACCTGATGAACTTCCCTAGAAATAATCTATTGTTGGAAAATCCCCCCTGTACTAATCTGGATTCCCTTAAGAGCATGCACTATGATACCATGCTGAAATTATTACTCCATTACCTAGGTACTTTGTTATCTATTGATTTCCTTACTGAAATTGTATTAGAATCTCACAAAACAAAAATACACTACTGAAATATTCAACTCAATATCATGCAACAGAAGCATAAACTAGGAAACCAAATCATGCACACATAAACACCAGTATTTTTGGGTAGATACCCCTGAAAAAATATCAGAGGGAAAACCAGTGCTGAGAATGATTTATTATGCTAAAATCAGGGCTCCCGTAATAGGGATAACGTCCCACTAAGAGAAATACAATTGTAGACTAACCTGGAAAGGTTTGACCTAGTGTATGACCAGTTTTAGGATGCTTTTCAAGGTATCCATGACTTTCCCTTTTGTGACCCGCGGATATCTATGATTCTTTCCAATGTGACCTGCAGATGTGTATGGAAAACCTGTATGTAAATCTCAATACAATCCAACTCTCTCTTGTGGCTTCCTTCGACCGAAACCCACCTGCATATGTCGTTGTTTTGTCTTCTCCTTGACCTATATGATATCTAGATGAAAGTACTTCTTCACCTACCCAATATCTTGAACCATGGTCCTTCATGATCCAATACTCTGTGTGTCGACTCTCTGAACACAACTCCTATCAAGTGTCTTTCTCCTTCACCCTAGCCTTGCTTTTATAACTGTGAGTTACAATCTATTTCTAATCTCACTTGAGATTTAGATTGCATGCAAAGATTTCGTGCTAAGATTACATGTCAAGTAATTTTATTACTTTCCTAAAATAACTCGTTTAACTAATTACATAATTAATTAATAAAATCAATTTAATTTAATAATTTCTTTAACTATAG
>JASDQU010710503.1:13828-27721 GCA_032191745.1 Picea mariana
TTCAATTATTCCTTTCAGCTATTCCATTCTTCTGAGGGTTATAGGGAGTAGAAATATCCCTCTTAATCCCAACTTCCTTTCAATACTCCTTGAATTATTTTAAGGTGAATTCACCTCCATTTTCTGATCGCAAGGTCTTTATCTTCCGCTCTGTCAAGTTTTCTACCAAATCCTTCAACTCTTTGAATTTGCCAAAAACTTCATTCTTTTCTTTTAACAATTAAATCCAAGTTTTACATGAGTAATCATCAATGAAAGATACATAATATGGATGCCCACTTAGTGAAGTTGTCGACATCAGTCCACATACATCTAAATGCACGATGTCCAAAACTCCTTTGGATATGCTATCACTATTGGGAAAGGAGTGCTTCACATTCTTACCTTGTGCACATCCTTTGCACACACCATCTAGTTCTGCTTGGATTTTTGGAAGACCTGTCACTTTTTTTCTCACAACTGGAAGAGCTTTGTAGTGTAGGTGATAAAATATACTATGCCATAGTTCACTGGGATTCACAATATCATGAACCATTGCGGAGTCTGAATGTCCTTTTAATTTTTAGAGCCCTCCTTCTTCAACTCCAATCACTACTGCATCATCAAGGGTCTTCCCTCTAGGCCACATAAGAACTTGACCATCAATAAATGCTACTCTAAATCCTTTCTTGTCCAATGCTGAAATTGAGAGAAGATTCTTTTTTAAACCTAGAACATAGAGAACTTCCTTCATCTTCATTGACTTTCCTGAGTTTAACTTGCAGGAAGCTTCTCCAACACCTTTGATTGGATATTGATAGTCATCACCCAATTTCACCTTGTGAGGTGAATCTTTATGAATAAGTTTAGATAAGGAGTCTTCATAGCATGTTGTGTCACTTCCATGAGTAACAGTACCTGTGAGGGCTGAGATAAGAACATAATCCTCACCACTTGATTCATCTTTCTTTGCAACCTTCTTGGGAGTCTCATCATTTTCAATTGTGTGAGATTGATGCCTCTTACTTCCTTTCTTATTCTTAATTTCCATAATGAGGGGCCAATCCCTAACAAAGTGTCCCAATTCCTGACAACAGTAACATATGATATTTGAGTTGTCTCTTTGACCCATCTTAAAATTCTTAGGTAAATAATGCTCTTTCTTGTTCTTTCCTTTCATGTTGTGGGCGGCTAGGGCTTGATATTCATCTGCCATATTTTCTTCTCTTGCAGCTGTCCTAGCTTCTTACTGGTTACAATCTTCCCAAATCTTACTGAACTTGGGAAGCTTCTTTCTTGAACAAATTCCTTGGATGAATGCATCCCATGACCTTTGGAGGCCATTCAAGGTATTCATCACCATCTCTTCTCCTTCTACCGAGTCACCAATGGATTCTATCTGCTCCTTTGTTTGATTCACTCTTGGGAATTTGGAGTGAATGGTTTATGAGTTCTGCATTTTCACATTCTTGAACTGAGATCTCAGAGTCATTCTTCGATTTATGTTGCTTCCCTCAAACAGATGAGTTAAGGTGTCCATCATTTTATTTGGAGAAGAAAATGATGATATATGATGGATAAGGTGGTTCTTAATGGAGTCTGGAATAATCTTTTTTGCTCTCACCATGTCCTTCTTATATTTTTCCTTAGCTTCATCTCCTTGAGGTTCTTGAACCTCTTCTATAATGAACTTATCAACTCCATCTATCTTCTCATCAATATTTGTTCTGGTAGTCATCCTGCCTTCTGATGGTCTTGGTTTGTCTGGCAACCGTCTCTAGATTGAAAACGACTCCCTTTTAGACTTCTAGATCTGCAACTGGCTTCTATTCAGGCCTACTCTGATACCATGTTGGAATTTTAATTTTTCTAGTTACATAATTACAATTACTTAATCCAATAGCAATTGTAGTAGGATCACTGGAATATAGACAATCACAAATACAATAGAACACAAAGATTATCCTGGGAAACCCTCGTGAGGGAGAAAACCCAGCAACCAAAATCCTCAATATAGATTCATTCAACCAATACAATGATGCGCTATAGCTATCCAAGAATGACCAAGACCAAAACACCAAAAGAACCAATCTCCAAGACTTGTGCGCTAGACCTTATTATGCGCTCCAAGGTGCATAAGAGAAGTATGAGTGTGTGTCCAAATGAGAGTAACCTATCCCCTATTTATACACAACAATGTCTCTTGACCTAACTAACCCATAATAAGTAAAATACCAATAATATAATAATTTATGTTGAGTGGACTAGTACAATATATTTATAATAACCTTTTAAAGGTTTGACTAAAACAAATATACAAGAATATATTCGTAGTTACACCAAAAATATTAACAATTAAGTTGGTAATTTTGTACACCTATGAGAAAGAAATTATGGCTATCCTTTATGCCATAGATATATGGTGCCCATATCTCATTAGGATGCATTTCTAGATCAAGATGGACCATCATAGCTTGAAGTAATTTTAGAGTAGAAGTTATCATCACTAGAGAAACACAAGTGGGTAATTTTTTATTATGAGATCATATATAATAAGGGAAAGGAGAATATGGTGGTTGATGTTTTATTTAGGAAATATGAGGAGAAATGATCCCTTTTTTCCTTATCCATACCAACATGCACTAGATAGGATTGCATAGTTACAACAAGAATGGTTGGCTAATGACAAGGTGGTTCATCTCATCCAATGACTCAAGGAGGACTCCAATCCCCCTATAGGCTATACTTGGCAACATGACACTTTAAGGTATAAAGGGTATATAATCTTTGTACATAGCTCTTCTTTAAAATACTAGGTGTTAGTGGAATTGCAATTCTCTCCTTTTGTGTGTCACTCAAGTTTTTAAAATTTGTATGAAGGAGATAAGCACCCCTATTGGGATGGCATGAAAAAGGGCATCCATACCTTTGTATTTTAGCTACTATCGATCCCAACCACTATATGGGATAACATTTTCATAAACTTTACAGTTGGCCTTCCTAAAGCCTACAACAAATATATCATCATGGTGGTAGTTAATCGCCTTTCCATATTTTCTTACTTTTGTGCCTTGCAACACCAATTTACTCTATCCATGGTTGCCCAAGTCTTCATGGATCATATATTTAAATTACATGGCATGCTTACTTCCATTGTGACAGATTGTGATCCCACCTTCACCAACAAATTTCAGCGAGAGTTGTTTAACATATAGGGCACACACTTGAAAATGAGCACAAATTATAATCCCCAAATAGATAGTCAAATAGTGGTAGGAAATAAGTGTTTGGAAACTTATTTGCAACTTTTTTCATCATATTGATAACACCAATGTTCTTGGTGGCTCCCAAATACTAAATGGTGGTAGAATACCACCTATCATGGTGCTACCAAAATGTTACCTTGTGAATTTGTCTATGGAAAAAACTTCCCTTGGTCACTTTGTACTTACAAGTCACATCCAAGGTTCAAGAAGTGGGTTGCATGCTTAACACAAGAGAAGCCATTCTTAGTACACTTAAGGATGATTTGGTTTTGGCTCAAAATAGAATGAAGGAATAGGAAGATCAACATTGCTCCAAGCACTCTTTCAAAAACATGGATCATGTGTTTCTTCATCTCCAACCATATAAACGTACTTCCCTCAAAGACAAGAGTCACCAAAATATAGAACCAAATTTATATATATCCTATAAGATCCTTTAGTGCATTGGACAAGTTGCCTACATATTGGATCTTTTAGTCCACTCCGAGATCCACCCTTGAAACAATTGTCGTCTTATTGAGTCATTCCTGACAATATTATATGATCATCAAAGGTAGAATGACATGATATGGTCGGAGGGGTCCTCTCTAGTATTACCCTCAAACTTAGGGATATCCGAGGGGTAACTTGGTTGGCATGGCTAGCCAAGCAACATTATGTTAAATAGGATCATTAATAAGTTTGGTAAAATATGAGAGATTCAACCCTAACATATAAGGTAGAGTGAGTAGGGTTTCCATTTGAGTTGGATTAGGAATTGGATTAGTTCCTTCCATAATAAGGTCTAGGGTCATATATGAGGTACATGAAGGAAAACTATTCAAAGGGAAACTAACTCTCGAAACACTTGAACTAGAGTGTCTTGAAGGGAATGAAAGAGAGTTTAAAATTAAAAGAGAATAATATTTCCAAATTTGAAGATAATGAACTCATAAAAGGGATAGGATTAACTACTCTAACCCATTGAGTAGGAGATAAAATACAAACAGGAATGCTCAAGGGAGGTATGCCTCAAATTCTACGAGATAGTATGATTGGAGGCACAATGGTTCCTAGGTAGAAATACCCCTAAAAAAATGCAATTAATCTCTCAAAGAACTAGAGCTCCAAAAGAAAACAATCAACCAAAAAGTGATCGAGCAATAGTAATGCCTATGTAGATGGTGCAAAAAGTGGTCTTAAATGTGTTTGAATCATAAGGTGGATATCCTAATTGAATCTTTCATCCTAACAAACAAAAGGAATCTATCCAAAAGATAAATTAAAAGTGCTCGAGCAAGTCAATATTATGACTCTTCCAAACCCTTTCTTCAAAATGGTTGATGGGGACACTAAAGAAAGAGGATTAAGAGTAGAAAGAGGGACTTCCAAATAGATACCATAAGAGATGATGAAATCTACTTTGGAAATGAGTGAAGGTACAAATCAGACAATTATAACTAGGAGATAAAGGGTGATGAAATCCCAATGGCCCATAAAACTCTATCTCGGGAGTCCATCCTCCTATAAGAGCCACCCAAGTAAGAACCTACTAGAATGGTCACTAAGCTACCTCTTCATAGATACATGCAATAATATACCTTTCCTTCAAGCTGAAATCAAAAAATCAAGGGATGTTTAGTATTGAAATATCTTGGAGTCTTAATCAAACCTTCAATCGCAACCTTTGCATTATCCACTCCAAAGAGCATGCCTATTGCTAAAAAAGTCTTGAATATATCCAATAGAAAGGATTTCAAACTCCCTAATCTATCAAAAATTATGCTTCATATGTGAATGGTTGTGGAAAATTACTTGGATTCCTATCCCCACAACCCTAACGTAACTACAAAATTATTTTGACCCCAAGGGGGGATTTTGTTAAAATTCTTACTCCAACACCTAGGTACTTTGTTATCTAGTGATTTTCTTACTACAATAAGATTAGCAGATCACAAAAAAAAAAAAACATTCAACTCAATACCATGCAGTGGAAGCATAAAATAGGAAACCAAATCATTCACACATAAACACCGGTGTTTTTGGGTAGATACCCCTGGAAAAACCCTGAAGGGAAAACTAGTGCTAAGAATGATTTTATTATGATAAAATCAAGGTTCTCGTAACAGGGATAATGACCCACCAAGAGAAATACAACTGCATACTAACATGGAAAGGTTTAACTTGTTGTACGACCAGTTCTAGCATGCATTTTTAGGTATCCATGAATTTCCCTTATGTGACCCATGGATAGCCGTGAATGTCTCCACTATGATCTGTTGATGTGTATGGAAAACCTGTATGTAAAGCTTTGTACAATCCAACACTCTTCTGTGGCTTCCTTAGACTGAAACCCACTTGTGTATGCCTCTATTCTCTCTTCTCCTTGACCTGTATGATCTCTAGATGAAAGTCTTTCTTCACCTATCCAAGATCTTGAACCACAATCCTTTATGATCTAATACTCTTTGTCTCGACTCTCTCAACACAACTCCTGTCAAGTGTCTTTTTCCTTCACCCTAGACTTGCTTTTATAATCGCGAGTTACAATATTTTTCTAATCTCACTTGAGATTTAGATTGCATGCGAAGACTGTATGCTAAGATTACATGTTAAGTACTTTTAGTACTTTTCTCAAATAACTCGATTAAATAATTACATAATTAATTAATAAAAGAAATTTACTTTAATAATTCCTTTAGCTAAAGTAAATTCAAGATTAGAAGGATTTGGACAATTTCCACACATCTATACACATAGACCTGTGCGGAAATACATTTCTGATGCTACCACTAAAATAAACACTCCCTCTTAGCAAGGAAGGTATTATGCACCACTCCAAGTCTGTCTCTCAAGAATACAAACTTCCCTTTCTCCAAGGGCTTGGTCAAAATATCTGCAACCTTCTCATATGTGGAAATATACTGAAGCTTCACTACTCCTTCTGAATCCTATTCCAAATGAAGTGATATCTGATCTCAATATGCTTGGACCTGTCATGGAATATTGTATTCTCAAATAGTTTGATACAACTCTGATTATCACAATATACCACCGTAGGATCCAACTCGTGACCAAATAAACATCTAAGTAATTTGCAAATCCAAATGGATTCACAACTAGCCATACTCATTGCCATATATTTTTCCTCTGTTGAACTGAGTGATACATAAGTTTGATTCCTGCTAAACCAAGTAATCATTATTGATCCCAAGATGGAGCAACACCTCAAGGTTCTCTTTATATCTATTGCACTGCCTTTCACTCAATACTAAAATCTGGAAGACCTATAACAAAATCCCTTAGAATTGGCAATGCTCTGTAGTGTAGGTGTCCCAACCTCTTGTGCCACAACTCACATAAGCTGTCATTGTTGTGTATCAAATCCCGAATAGGCTTACCCTACAACTTGTATAAGGTTCCCTCTCTGACTCTAACAACCACTATGCTTTCTGGGCTAGCTTTCTCTGGATGTATGAGTACCTGCCCTTTCTAAAAAGTGATGGAAAAATCCATGTCCTCCATAGCTGAGACTGAAAGAATAATTTTCTTCAAACCTGGTATGTAGAGAACATCATGAAAATCTAATGAACCTCCTGAACTCAAGCTGGAACGTAACTATTCCCTCTCCTTTCACTTCATACCTAGCATCATCACCAAGCTCCACATGAACCTTTGAGTCCTTCTCCATCATATTGTTAAATAGATCCCATTCCTATGTCATTTGACGAGATGTACCACTCCAAGAACCAAGCTATCCTTGTTGTTGTGCTAGTAGAAAGGAAATAAATCATTGATTAATCCTTCTAAAATTTTTCTGCAAACTCATCAAGTTGTGTCTTTGTTGATGATGTTGTCTGCGTATTTCATTACCCTTCTTCTTCTTCTCCGGACATTGAGATGCATAATGCCCATTCTTATTTCATGGGAAGCACTTGATTTTACTCAAGTCCTTCTTCTTCCCTAGCTGTGATGATCCTCCTTCATTACCCTTCTTACTAGAACTCTTTCCTTTTCCCTTCCTTGTCTTACTCATAAGGGCCAAATTCTCTTCACTACCTCCCTGCTTGTTACCTTTTGTCTCTTCTTGATTCTCTTCCTAGATGCAATCATCCCAAAGTATATGCCAATCTAGGAGATTCTATCGAGCACAAAACTCCTTTTACAAATGGTTCCCATGACTTGGGAAGACCATTCAGTGCCACATTCACAAGCTCTACATCCTCAATTTTCTCCCCTATGGTTGCAATTTGATCACACACCTGTGTGATCCTCATGAGATAGCTGGTAACATTATTTGATCTAGACATATCAACTGATCTGAGTTTATTCCTTAAGATCATCTTCCTATTCATGTTCTTGATTTGGAATAAACTTACCAAGGCATCAAACATATCTCTGGCTGTCGTCTTTTCGGTTAGGTGAGGAATCAAATGATCCTTCACTGTAATATCCCTAATATGAAACCCTTTGTAATTGTACATACAGAGTGGTGAGTCATTGGTACTAATTGTAAATGTAAATGTACATATAAGCTAGTGAGTTGTTAGTACCAAGTTTTGTTTTTGCACACACCTAAGCAGTTCACGAGGATTGTTATCAAAGAAAGGGTGTGCACATTTCATAGTGATGTGTGCACCTGGGTAAGTGTGTGTGGTTGCACATCAAAGGAAGGGTGCACACATTTCATAGTGTTGCATGCACTTGAGTAAGTGCGCAGGGATTACCTTGAAGTGCACATCAAACTGAGTTATATATATATATATATATATATATAAGAGCTTATATGGTTATGAGGCTGGTGAGTTGGGACGCAAATAGGCTAGTGAGCCTATCCTTGTAAAATGTAATCACACTCAAGCTATTAATAATATCACATCAATGCACATATACAGATCAGACAAAAAGAGACGGGGGACCAACTCCACCGGAAAAGGTAAAAGGGGGGGACTTAAGTCCTAGGGAATATTTTATTAATATTTTCGAAAAGTGTAATTTATGGATAGTTATTTATCCTAAGTTCCCAAGGAATGGGAACGGGTCGCCAAGTGGCTAAAGCTATTTTTGAAGGTGACAAGTGTCTAGTTTAAGGCATGTAATATATATTGTCAGCCTTAGTGCATTTGGAGGGGGAAACTCATTCTTTTGGGGGGTTATTCATTCATTTTTCTTGTGTGCAAAAGGGGGTCAAACCATCTAAGAAAGGTTGATTATTACCTTATCTGCAGAGAAAATCTTGTAAGGGGTTTTTTTGTATTGTAACCAGAGAATATTTATTGTCGAAGTGGCAGGTTTTTATGCTCGTGAGAAGTCTCTCTAGGTGAGATATTTGTTGTTGAAGAGGTAGGTTGTCAGGCCCGTGGGCATTCTCTCCAGGTGAGAGTTTTTCTAGGAATTGTTCCCTGGTGTGTTGGGAATTAGTTGCAGGGCTCTGAGACTTCATGTCCAGCCTATTGTTGAAACCTTGGAAGGGAATTGGGGCATCCGAGGGATTGTTGATAAGAGAATGGGCACACTTCCTTGGGTGTAACAGGCGCGTGGGGAATGAGAGGTTGTAGGCCAGTTGTAGTAGTGACACCTTGGACTGCATAATTATGTGATTATAAGACCTTATCTTGGAATTAGAAACCCTTTTGTCCTGGTGGATTTAAGCCCCAGCTCAGGGGTGACCTGTTGCTGAAAGTATATGAGAAACAAAGTCTATGTCTGGGAGGAACGTCTAAGTTATGTGCGCAGTTGGTGAATTTTCATAAAAGATAAGTGTCTTTGTGTTCTTGTCTCATTTACTGTGTGCTTAATTATCCATGTTTAATATGGGTTTATTTCTTGTATGTTGTTGCATATAAGTAATTTTTGTTATTTGGTATAATGTTGCTTGCACATGTAAGTTTGGTGTTGATAGTCAATATTTGTAGTCGTTCTTGAGTATGAAATTTGTTGTTAGTTTTCCTATTAATTTAACCTTATGATAATAGTCATGAGTCTCTGAGGGAAATTTAGAATGGTCATGCGTGCAGGGAAATACTCAGTGTGCGCAATAAGATAGATTCACTTGTGCGCACAGGGAAGTAGTTCGCGCGCATAAGGAAAATAGAATTGGTGTGTGACATTAGAATGGTTGTGCATGCAGTAATGAGCACATGTTCAGTATGGATTACGTGAACAATAGTATTGTGTGCTCAATATGTAGAAATTTTAATACAAATTATGTATTGCCTGGATTCTCTTGATATAACAATTATATGCCACTGTTAAATACATAATCGCTTCTACAAATATTCTTGCGGAATTTAAAACACAATTGCCAATTGCAATATCAAGAAGAAAAATCAATCACACATAAGACAAATGTTTTACCTGGAAAGCATAAAGCTAAAAACCCCACTATCATATATTATGTATATATCATGGATCATGAAACAATCTCATACACAAATCTAATCCAAGAGCTCTCAGTACAATATGCAACCGTCTCACACTGTCATACAAAAATTGGCAAATGCATGTGCCAATTTACTGCCTCCAGACAACCTTCCTCCTCTGCGCAATCCCTGCTAATGGAAATCCCTGCAATGAATGAATTCCTCTTGCCTAGGTTGCGCAATCCTCATGGGCACATCCAATGTGTGTGTGGTTGCATGAGTGCACTCACTAATGTCACAACTGATAGTCAAACTATCCCTTTCACCTGTTATCTCAATTGGGTCTCCACTGGATCTGACATGCATGTAGTTAACATTGGTAAATCTTCAGTTGCATGTGAGATCACTTATTGTGAATTAATTAATAATTAATTTACTGATCTCTCACTAGTGTAAGTTCAGTTACAACTAGTACAACTGAGCTTAACTCACTTAACTGAGTTAAACTACTTTACAACTCACATAACTACTCATCCAACTCTGTTACAACTTCGAATCACTCAGTTACAACTAATTCGACTTGCATGTCCCACCAGTCAACCTTTGAACTTGAATTTCCTATAGCTAACTGATTTGCCACTTTAGTTAACTATTTCCAAGTGTTCATTGAGAATAGATTAATATTTATTGTCCAACTATTATTAAGGGATAATAATAGTTGACATACATCTATAAATAGAATTCACTCACCGTCTATAAATAGACATCATCTATAAATAGAATTTTCTCACCATCTAAAAATAGACTTCCACCTAAAAATAGCATGAGGCTCCATCCTAGTGTAGGTGCATAATTTTCACTAGGATCTTCTTGTTGAATCTCAACACAATATGCTTGTGCATTGAAATTTTTTGTGTTACTTCCATTGTTAAAAGTTGTGTGGTGCAACTCAGGTTAAGGTTGAGCATGTTACTTCAAGTAATTCTATGCAGATTAATGTTATAGAGTAGAATTCACGCACTAGATTTTGGAGTAGCATTGCTCAACAATAAGTTGAGTAATGTTACAATATGGTATTAGAATAAGTTTGATAAGTAACGAGGATTTTACATTCAGTGACTCCAAGAGGACCCTCTCTGCTTTGATATCCTTCTTGTTGTGAGCATCTAAAGCTTCTGGATTTGTTAGTGGAGTAAATGCTTTTATCCACTAACTTCTAAAGGACATACTCCTTTAATGCCAAAGTAACTCTTGATTTCCAAGATAGGAAGTTGGATGCTCCATCCAATCTGTCTTCAACTCTCAATGGTGTTGTTGCCATCCCTAAGACCTGATGAACGTCCCTAGAAATAATCTATTGTTGGAAAATCCCCCCTGTACTAATCTGGATTCCCTTAAGAGCATGTACTATGATACCATGCTGAAATTATTACTCCATTACCTAGGTACTTTATTATCTATTGATTTCCTTACTGAAATTGTATTAGAATCTCACAAAACAAAAATACACTACTGAAATATTCAACTCAATATCATGCAACAAAAGCATAAACTAGGAAACCAAATCATGCACACATAAACACCAGTATTTTTGGGTAGATACCCCTGGAAAAATCTCAGAGGGAAAACCAGTGCTGAGAATGATTTATTATGCTAAAATCAGGGCTCTCGTAATAGGGATAATGTCCCACTAAGAGAAATACAATTGTAGACTAACCTGGAAAGGTTTGACCTAGTGTATGACCATTTTTAGCATGCTTTTCAAGGTATCCACGACTTTCCCTTTTGTGACCCGCGGATATCTATGATTCTTTCCAATGTGACCCGCAGATGTGTACGAAAAAACCTGTGCGTAATGCTCAATACAATCCAACTCTCTCTTGTGGCTTCCTTTGACTAAAACCCACCTGCATATGTCATTGTTTTGTCTTCTCCTTGACCTGTATGATATCTAGATGAAAGTACTTCTTCACCTACCCAATATCTTGAACCACGGTCCTTCATGATCCAATACTCTATGTGTCAACTCTCTGAACACAACTCCTGTCAAGTGTCTTTCTCCTTCACCCTAGCCTTGCTTTTATAATTGTGAGTTACAATCTATTTCTAATCTCACTTGAGATTTAGATTGCATGCAAAGATTTCGTGCTAAGATTACATGTCAAGTAATTTTATTACTTTCCTAAAATAACTCATTTAACTATTTACATAATTAATTAATAAAATCAATTTACTTCAATAATTCCTTTAACTATAGCAAATTCAAGAGTAGAAGGATTTGGACGATTTTCACACGTCTAGACATATAGACCTTTGCGGAAATACATGGTTGATGCTACCACTAACATCAACAGATTTAATGTGTTAAGTTAAGTGGTTAATTTAAGGTTATTCTTGTGGTCATGAACCAGTCATATAATTAGGGAGTGAAGTGTGTGTACTTGTAGTGTAACCCACTTAAAGAAGAAATGCTTGAAATAGAAATACTTGCAATTAATGAGACTTGGAATTGAAATGCTAACTAAAAAATAATACAAATATGAAAGTAAAATGAAATTTTTATTTATCTCAATGAACTTTTGAAGTATAAATGAGCATGAATCAATTCCAATCAGCAAGTACAAACTTCCATTTCAACCTAGCTATGGACTAGGACTAGATGACTAGGAAATTTCAAAATGAAAAGAGAGATGGAATAAGCCAAATACTTGGAATCAAAGGAGGTTATATTCTTTAATTCAACTAACTTTTCTTTATGAAATAGGCCTCTTGTAACAACAATCATACAAGAATTGAAAGACAAAAAAGGTGGTGGAAAACTAGAAAGAAGAAGACAAGACAAATGCCTCAAACAAAAAAAAGCTAAGGACATGTACTAATGCAAAAAGGGAGGCTTTTTTTCATCCAAAGTTATTATAAATTAAAGAAAGTCTAAGAGTTATTCAAGAAAGCAATGTTTCTGAAAGCAATATGCTAAAATAGAAACATGCAATGCAACAAAGAGAAATCCTAAAAGAAGAAGGTACTATAAACCCTAGGGTGGATTTTCTCTTCCTACAATATTTCCCTAAAATGTGTAACAATACATCACCAAAAAATTATAATCCCAAGGGGAAACTATAGGAGTATTGCTTGAACTTAGACAAATTGAAAAAAAAAAAAAAAAATTAATTATGAGCACAATGAAGAAAAATACCCCAAAAAGTGTGTTGGTAGTGCATAAATAAGGAAGAAAACTACATTGAATGAGTCTAGAAAATAGTACCAAAATATATGTTGGACCAATGCAAAAATTGGTACCAAAAATTGCACTAGTAGTGCAATAATAGGGAAAAAGCACTATGCTATCCCTAAAACAAAAAGGGAAGTTGCTAGTATGTAATTGAAGTAGAGATAGAGGTTTATGACTTGGTGACCTATGTAAAAATAGATAGAATAGAAAGAAAAAAAAAAGGAAACTCTAAAATATGAAACTATGGTAAAGGGGTAAGGGGGGCCAACAAACACACCCACAATCGAGGAAGAAAATATGGATCTTTTTCCTGGTGGAGTTTCTAATTTGTTGGTGTATATTTGTCACAAGGGTGGATAAATCCCACTACTTTAATGGTTGTATATTAATCCTATACAAATGGTTTAAATAGATAGAAAACCAAACTTTGAGTTATCTTTGTATACTTCAAACTCTAGGTTATTCATGACATAGAGAACTCAAATAAATAAAACCATTACATCAATCATGAACAAAAGAGATGAAAGAATACGAACAATTCCATTACCAATGAGAAGGCCAAAATATTACACCTAGTGGACGAGCTTGCTAAAATTGAATGGGCTCCAAAGCCCCTCCTTAGGATGAGTCCTTGGCTTGCTTGATGTGCTAGTGACTCCCTCCTTGGTTGGTGAGCATGGTACATAGGCCAGAGAAGTACAAACAAGAGGAATACATCCTTAAGATCCGAGTGACATTTCAATAACATAACCATACTCGTGAGGATGGATGCATGGAGTGACCTCAAATGATTTATTTATAATAGAATAGTAGTTAAACCCCTTGACACAATCTTCCAAATAGTGGTTAAAAATGGAAAAATCAAGATTAAAAATAACAATTAAGGTTTAGGATGGTCCACATATAACTAACCTCCTATCATACCAATTTGGGCACAATGATGGGTGTTAGAAACAATTAAACTTGTTTATTTTAAGGGGTAGTGCAACATTTGGGGGTGATATCTACACTATCTGAGCACACTTTTTGGGGGTGGTATCTATGATGGCCAAGTTAAGTCAATTACAATGTTTGA
>JASDQU010710505.1:5877-27682 GCA_032191745.1 Picea mariana
TTGCACCTTTACCTGAGCGACGACTCTGTTCTGAAGTGTTATTTCTCTCTGGTCCAGAATGCACAGGGGTTCCACCTGGAACTCACCTTCGAGTTCCACCTACACTAAGTTCCAATAATTCATATGAGTAGGGTCATGAATATACTTTTTCAACAAAGAAACATGAAATACATTATGAATTCTTAGATTAGATGTAAGTGCAAGTTGGTATGCTACATGACGCCAACACCCTCCTCAACAACCCGCAGGTCAGAAGGTCCGTGTCAGCTCACATGATCTTCTCTTCCACACATCCCGATGAACTTTAACGTTTTTCTATTTCCCTATCAGGAAATATTCACCCACAGAACTCTTCACACGATCCCCTCTCTACATTCAGAAGATCGGACTTCGTGAGGTCAGTGGTCGAGCACTGCACTCTCAGATCCTTAAACACCGATACAAGTCAATGCTGACCTGTTCTCCTCTCCTATCGGGACTTTTCTTATTGCGATTTCACCACTCACGATATCGAGCAACTCGGTACTCTGACTCCTGATGCTCGATATGTCGATTACCCGACACATGCGCGAGTTGACCTTTCCACACTCTGTCACCTCGTCAGAATTTTGGATTTTTCTATATTGTGAATCCTGATGTCGATGGTTCGAGACTTCTCGCTACAAAAACCCGATATGAAGTGCCACCTGACCATGTCACCAACTCTTGTGGCCCACACTGTTCACGTAGCCATCGAGATATCACGTATTGCGATTTCACGATTCCCGTTGCAATACTATGAAGTTTCAACCTGCGAAACCCCGATATGTGATTTCACGTGTAGATACTACGGCCCTTATGGCTCAGATCAATGGCTCTGCCTCTCTTGAGCTTCGAACCTCTTGGGAATACTTGCATATCTCCCCTACACCTTTATGTGATCTGACAGCTCATGGAGATTCGTGGATCCTCCTTAGAGAATACCGATCATCTATCTTTCTCGATGAATCCTGAGAAATGAACCGAGTACTCCTCCACGAAGACTGGTTCACCTGCACGCAAACTTACGATGCTTTATTGAATGCTCCATGGCATGAACTCCTTGTTCCTTCACTTGTGATTACTCGAAGGTCCTATACCTCCTGATATTTTCCCACGGCTTCAAGTTCTCAGAAATAAGCCTCTTGCTCGCACTCCTTGTGGCAACCTTCAAAAAATTTCAAGTGCTTGATTACTTCGACTCTGCGCACACCTGCAACAGCAGTCCTTCAATAATTCACTTAGGTTTGCAACCCTGAAACTTCTCCTAGCCTGCGCACTCCTTGCACGGCTCCTGTGCCCAACTGCACTTTGAGAGAATGAGAAAAAAAGTTATCTCTATCTAAACCCTCTATCAATGCACTCCTTGCGGACACTTCGACTGCACTCCTTGCAGGAATCTTCTGGCTCAAATAGCGAAACAATTGAAACTCATTCCTTCACCCTTTCAAACTTCCACTAAGACATGAAATCATATACACATCATATAAAAGAAAATGTATAACAAGAAGAAAAAATTCATGGGCATATCAACTTCAATACACAGAGAACAGACACAAAACCATGAATTTGAATCAAACTCTTCTATTAATTCAAATATCTATACGTGGGTGTTCTTACACAACTCTCTGTATGTTATTGCTCTTCCTGGATTGATAATCTTCCATAATGTTACAAATGCACAATGAGGGTGTCTATATCCCGTTTCCCTCTTGCAGTCTCAAGCAGTCTAGTCTAGAATTAAATTCTGTCTACTTTACATTAACTACTTTAAATGTCGTCTACCTACTAAGGACAACAACAAATCCACTCAAGGTCCATTTACAATATACAAGTGCACCTCATTAATTTTCCACATTAATGTTCGTGCAACAACTTCCAAGAGAACTCAAAATTTGTGTTGGCACTTGTCCAACTATCTTCTGCTTCCGCACTGGCTCGCTTGATGTGGAGGAAATGCTCTTTCATCACTACGTCTCCAATTCGAGCTAGTATATCGAAGGGCCCACAAAACCTGGGTGTCATCTTGGCACAGTTCCCTAACTTCAACAGGATTTTTCGGGCTTTGACCTTCAGGTAAACATCATCTCCCACTGGAAATTCCAAGTGTCTCCTTTTCTGGTCTACATAGCTCTTTTGTTTGTCATGTGCTTCTTTCAAGTTCTGTTTTACCTTTCTTACAATGTTCTCCATTTCTTGGAGCATATCTGGTCCAACCATGAGTCTGTCATCCGAGTTATCCCAGCTAATTGGAGTTGTACACTTTCTTCCATACAATATTTTGAAAGGGCTCAACTTAGTCGAAGTTTGGTACCCATTGNAATTTCTACCAAGTGCAGGTAGTCTTCCCACTTGCTTGGTTTTGTTCTTACATACATGTGAAGCATATCCTCTATGATCTGGTTTGTCCTTTCAGTCTATCCATCTGTTTGTAGATGATAGATTGTACTGAAGTTCAAGTTAGTGTTTAGTCCTGCAAACAATTCCTTCCAAAAAGCGGATGTAAATTTTACGTCTCTATCTAAAACCACCATTTTAGGAATACCATGTAGTCTAAAAATTTATTTCATGCATATTTCAGCAATGTTTATAGCTTTAAAAGTAGACTTTACAGGAATAAAGTGTGCAGACTTACTCAGTTTATCGATTACAACCATGATAGAATCATTTTGTTTATGAGTTTTAGGCAAACCTGTTATAAAGTCTAGTGATATAGTCTCCCATTTCCATTCTAGTACTGGTAATGATTGTATTAGGCTGGTTGAGTGTTGGTGCTCGGCCTTAACCTGCTGACAATGTTGGCACTTAGCCAAGTACTCTTCTATTTCACCCTTCATATTAGGCCACTAAAATAGTTTTCTGAGTGTTGTTATTGTTTTCTTGTAACCTAGATGGCCAGAATATGGTTTCTTATGCACTTCGTCTAAAATAGTTAATTTTAACTCTATTGAATCTGGTATGTAAAGTCTATCTTTAAATCATAATAGTCCCTTCTTGTCGATACTTAGATCTGGTTTATCTGAGTTTACGATACTATTTTGAAATTCTGCCATCACCTTAGTGTAATTTCTGTTGTTAATACTTGTTGTCCTTATTCTTTGTTCCATATCGCTTTCTTCCCTACTGATATTTATCTCAAATAACCCATGGACTCTTCTACTTAAAGCGTCTGCTACTTTATTTTCCTTACCCTTGATATGTCTGACCTCAAAGTCGAATTTTCTAAGGAAGGTTGGACACCTTTCTTGTCTTGCATTAAGGTCTAGTTGGTTAAACATATATTTCACCCCACTATTATGCATCAATAGTAGGAATTTTCTGCCCATTATATAGTGTCGTGGCATTTTTAAGGGATTTATTATTGCTGCCAATTGTAAGTCATGAGGGACATAATTTCTCTCACGTTCTTTTAATTTCCAGGACTCGTAACAAATCGTGTGGCCTTACTGAGTTAGAACACCACCTAGTCCTTCTTTACTTGAATCAACAGATATTGTGAAGTCTTTATCTGGGTCTGCTACCTTGAAAATGGGCGTCGATGTCAATAATTCTTTCAGCTTGTTAAAACTTTCTTGACACTTTTGCGACCAGTTAATCTTGGTCCCTTTCTTTTGTAATGGTGTGATAGGGTAGTCTATCCTAGAAAACCCTTCTATAAATCTGTGATAATATCTGGTGATTCCCATAAATGACCAGATATCTACCACATCCTTAGGTACTAGCCTTTCCATAATGGCTTTTATCTTTTTTGGGTCTACGATAATACCTTCCGAGGAAATGACATGTCCTAAATATTGTATTTATTTTTTATAAAAGTCACATTTGTCGAATTTTTTGTATAGTTTGTGTTTCCTTAATGTTTGCAGAGATATTCTGAAGTGTTCATCATGTTCCTCCTCTATTTTAGAATAGACCAGAATATCGTCGATAAATACTACTACGAACTTGTCTAAGTAGTGACTAAAAATGTTGTTCATCAATCACATAAATGTGGTTGGTGTGTTAGTGAGTCCTAAAGGTATGACTACAAACTCGTAATGTCTGTATCTTGTTCGAAAACATGTTTTGTTTATGTCCTCATCCTTTATCCTAACTTGATGATAATCAGATCGTAAATCCAATTTTGAAAATATCTTGGCCCCACCAACTTGATCGAATAGATCATTTATCCTAGGTAAGGGGTATTTGTTCTTAATGGTCATTTTATTCAGTTGTCTATAATCGGTACATAGTCTTAGAGTATCGTCTTTATTTTTCACAAAGAGGACTGGTGCTTCCCATGGCGAGACACTCGGTTTGATATACTCTTTGTCTAACAATTCCTATAATTGTATTTTTAATTATGTCAGTTCTGGTAGACTTAGTCGGTAGGTTTCTTTTGAGATAGGGGTTGATTCGAGTAGTAAGTCTATGGAAAAATCTATTTCCCTTCTAGGAGGCAATTCTGGTATCTCATCCACAAACATGTGTCTGAATTCATGTAGGAAAACAAAGTCTTCTAACCTGGGCTTATCTTCTTTTTCTAATAGATTCGTCACTTGGATGCCATCAAATTGACATCCCTTTATAATACATTTCTTGAGTTGCATCGCTGAAACTTGTCTAACTGATACAGGTTTTGGTATGAATTGGGTTATTCCAACAGTGCCAAAATTATCTTTATAGCTAAGTATATTTGTATAACAATCTAGTACTTCTTTGTGTTGTTCCAACCAATCCATCCCAATAATCATATCATAAGATCCTTGTGGTAGGATGTTCAGATTGGTCCTTATCTTTTGACCATCTAAGCTGAACTCAAGATCAGAAATAAACTCAACTACTTTCCTTTTAGTGCCTGTTGCTAGTTGTACAAGCCATGATTTTGCATCCTTCAGTTTATTAATTTTATTCGACTCTACTACATCAGGAGTAATATAACTTAACGTAGCTCCAGGGTCAATTAAAATAGAAATTTGAGTGTCATTGATTTTACCCTTGATTTCTACCACCAAGGACTGGTGGTCAGCTTGTCGATCATCTATGGCTGCATTTATCGAATGTAGACTTCTGCCCACATCTCCCACTGTCGAGGCTTCTTGCAAATTGTGAACAAGAATTCTATTTGTTGCAATTAAACGTGGACATTTCCTCCTTAGATGAGGCTCTACACACTCCCAACGCTTTAATGGCTTGTGAAAGTTGTCCCCAAACTTCTTCATTCCCAGGTTTACCGGTTTACCACTACCTTGCGTATTCAGATGATTGGAGTGAAAATCCTTCCTTGGGAAACTTTTTTCTCCATTTCGATAAGGAGCTAGTTGGTATCCCTTCTTCTGTTGGTTCATTTGATCTTGCTTCTTATCCTTCCAGGTATTGGGAAACTCTACCCGCTATTTATACTAGTCATAACACATTCGTTCTTTTTTGAATACCTCACTCAAGGATTTGGGGCTATCAAACTAAATTCACTCAACCCATGGTCCTACCCCTGTCTCAAACTATTGAGAAAAATATTCACCTCATTCTTGGTGCTTCTTTGCCCAATGCCCCATCATATCTTCTTGCTCCCTCATAGGCTACTAAGATAGAATGATATATTGTCCAAATTGTGAACTCATGGCATATTCAACCTTCATCATTGCATTTTGCATCCCCATCCTTTATTATTCACAAAAAAGAAGAATCAGAATGACACCTTATCACCAACTATCATGCCACTAATAAATCTACATTTAAAACCAATACCACTACCCCATATTAAGGATTTTTTGGACCACTTAAAAGGGGATTATTTCTTCACAAATATGGTCAAGTTTACATACATGCAACAAACACATGAAATACCTATTTCAATACAAAGTCTGGGATTTTTGAGTGGTTGGTAATTACATTTGGGATGACAAATGCACTAACCACGTTTATGAGGTTAATTAATGATGTATTACGAAGACACCTGGGTAAGTATGTGGTTATTTATATTAATGATATATTGTTATTCCATAAGTATTGGGAAGAGAATGTTCAACATGTTTGCAATGTATTTGATATACTGCGGGCACATAAGCTTCAGGTGAAGGAAAATAATTCATACTTTGGACAAACATTTATTTAGTATTTGGGATTCATTTTGGACACAACACAGGCTCATCCAAATCCATTTGAGGTGCATGATTTGGCACAATGGGAAGCACCCTCCAATGTGCATGAACTCAATAATTTTATGGGAAATATTTATTTATATAGGAAATTGGTCTCTCATTTCTTTCAGATGGCCCATCCTTTACACAAGCTATCCAATCACGCCAAATTAACTAGAATGTATATGTTGAGCATAAATTTTCGAAGATCAAGACAAGAATATTTTTTTTCCCTTATTCTCCATTTGATGGATATGAATCATCCATTTGAGATTGAGAAAAATGAATCTTAGTTCACCATTGGGGTTGTACTTGAAGAGGGAGGTCACCTTATGACATACTATTTACAAACTCTTATAGATGCCAAAGTTAATTACAACACCTATGACAAGGAGTTTTGTAGTTCCATGTAGGCATTGAAGCAGTGGCACCATTATATTCTCGTCAAAGAAACAATTCTTCATACAAATCATCACCCCTTGATCTTCATCAATTCATAGAGAAAGATTCAAGAGAAACACCATCTTAAGTCGACATCCTATATTCAATAGTTTTATCTTGTCATTAAATACAAGGGTACCACTAAAAATATGGTTGACTTGTTAAGTCTACCAACTGCTCAAGTACCACACATTCTAGTCATTCCTTGTGCAATGTATGAATCCTGGAAAGACATGTGCGTAGTAGATAGGTGTTGTAATGTACCTCAAATTCACCATAAAAAAAAAATTATGACATAATTCAATTTCGTTTAAGATTTAGAATTTAAGAGAAGGTAAGATACATTTCTGTCCATAATGACATTATTACACCCGTCTATTTTACCTCAAAAATAAAATATTATGTGGATAAATTCTATAATTCTATCACTTTCCTTAACTTTCAAACTATTGCAACATACTTATATGTATATAGGCAATATCTAAACTTAGGTTGAAGAAACCCTTGAAGTTCAGAGAAAGGATCTAGGCGCATAGAGTTTAACCTCTGGGTGGTCGCGCAGGAGAGCAACTGAAACAAATGGTGGAGACACTTTGGGGAGAAACGTCAAAATCCCGAGAGACATAGGATCACACCAAATTACGAGGGATTTAAGTGCTTAGAAGCACCCCAGAAGAGGAGTTGTATGAATGGTGGAAACACTTCGTGGAAGAAGTGTCGAACTTGAGAGATTTGTTGGATCTTTTAGAGCAGCGAGGAGATTAAGGCCGAGTGTCTTCCAACACTCTAAGACATTGAATGTTGCTATTATGAGTTTGGGGTTTGGAGTGGCAAGGGATTTTGGAGTTGCTGCATCGTGAACTCCCGGTTCGCAAAATTGTGAAACGATCGAGACCGTTCACCAAGGAGGACACGTGGCGAGTGGTCAAGGTTCAGGGAAAATCTTGAAAGGTTGTGGATCATTGGTCCAGTGGGATCAATGTTCTAGATTCTTCTTGAACCAACGACCACGATCCCACTGGACCNTTTCGGGGTCCAGGAGTTCGAAGGACCTAGAACAGGAGGAATGCTTGCATCGCGATTCCCCGAATCACAAAACGCCGGTAGCACTTTGATGTTAAGCGTGTAGTCACAGAGTGGTGGTCACATGGAAGGAGGCTAAGGGTGATCCAGAACTGTTAAGCCTTTTTTGGCATTTTGGTGATTGGGAGTTGGAAGGACAAGGAGTTCTACACATTTAATTATTCTTTTAATTGCAAGGTTGGATCTTTATGACTGCTAGAACAATAGGTATTTTGACTATCTACTATGTGTGCATATAAAGGCATATATTATCATTCTTACAGTAGGGAATTTGCTTTAACTCTCCATTAACATCTGTACTTATTTCCACCTATAAGTATGTACATACCTATAGCTTTCTCTAAATATATATAGAGCGATGCACTGTCATAGGTATAGTTTCATCTTCATTCTGTTTTAATAATTGGAAAGCTCAGTTACATGCTACGGTCCTGCATCTTTACTTACAGAAAATATAACATGCAAGTATATCTACCTAAATTGGGTCTCAGTCTTACACACCAGTAGCTTACATATCAAGCATAGTTAACTCAAAGGATCCCATATTGTTCTCTATGGTTTATGCCATTAAAAGATAGTCTAATTACAAAAATTTGAATACTAGTATTAGATTTGTTCCTATAACAAATAATTCCTACTATGTTCCTACAATTTTGTGAAAAAATAGAGGTCAATCGCATTTCGGCGATTACAAATGCCGAACACAAAAAAAAGAAAAATACCACACTGTTTGTCGAATCGCAAAATATGAAAAGACTGTGGCCCCAACACTTCGGGGTTTCGGGGTTCGGGATTTCACGATTTCAAATTCCAAACACCAACATACAACAACTCCTGAATTGTGAAAATGTGAGTGGAATGTGGGACCAACACTTCAGGGTTTCGAGGTTTGGGTTTTTGGGGTTTACGAACACTTGACGCACAAACAAAAAGAAATAAGAAATGTCAAATTGCGAAATGAGATTAGGGTGTGGGCCCAAAAATTTCAGGTTTCAGTGTTTGGTAAATCAAGGAACTCCTCATATATGTAACAAGCAAGTCCTGAATGTCGAAATATTAATTATGTATTTAATCGCTTTTTAGAATCACATGCTCCAACAAATAAACTTGGAAGAAATAAATGATCGGGTTTGTAATTGGTAAAAAACAAATAATTACTGTGTTTTCTCAAAAAAATGAATTTATCAAGAACTAAAATGAGTTTACAAACTCAATAAAAGAAAATAATAATTGTAGAGAAAACCTCCAAAATAGGAAATAACCAAATCAATTCAGGAAATACTTCAAGCTATCTCACCCTCAGTGTCCAGAATTACAATATGATTCAATTATTTATGGGAACAAAACTTACCCCTTCGACCTTAGGAAAAATTAAATCAGGGTGGTGATGGTATTTGGTGGCCTGCAAGGCTAAGGTTGCCACTGCTTGACAGTGAACCATCCCATCTTGAAGGGTCAAGATGGTCACCGATCCGTCATCATAAAGCGGTGAAATGATTACAAACCAACAAGTTTTTCCTATTATAGAAATGGATTATGACACGACAGATTTTTCCCATGGAAGTACTTCAATACAGAATTAACATATATAGATCACTAGTATAAATGATTATTTAACACAGAGAAGGAGTATATTAACATATCTGAACTAGTTTTGCGGGAAGGCAAAGGGAATAACCACGTTCCTCCTAACCGTATAATAGAGAGCCAAAATGAGGGTGAATTTGGAAGACTCCTCCTCAACAATGTCCACAATTCCAATAATTATCCTCTTGCCTCACACTTACTCAGTAGAGCTCATAACAACAAGGAAAATCCATAGTCCCTTTTCTCCGCATACTTTGCAGCGTCCTGCCTCCTCACATATGCTATTTATCAATTTTGCCCAAGTCTTTTTCCCTCCCTTGGGGATTTTCACAGCTTTCTAAATCCTTGATTTGTAGGGGCTGCCAATGGCCAAATCACTGATTTACCACTTGTAACAATCAGCCTAGGGGTAGTTCCAACATGTTCCCCACTCATGGAGTCATGGTCAGCTAAATTCAACATGGTTGTTCCATTTGTCCTCCTACAATTAATATAAAATATTCTGTTTTCATACAAGTGTCATAGTCAAATAGTTAGTTGGGTCAAATCAGGTCTCTACCCAACAAGCATGTTAATTAATTACAATTATTAAATTTGAAATTCATAATTGCCATAAATGGAAAAAAATTTCCAAATTCGAATTTACTAAAAACAGAATAAATTTCCAATGAATTTAAATTTCAAAAATATTTTATTTTTGGGGATATCACATCCTTTCCCCCTTCAGTAAAACATTGTCCTCACTGTTTGTTCCCTACTTGGAACAGTTTTGGATGATATTTCCTCAAATCTCCCTCCAACTCCCAGGTGGCCTCCTTAGGATTAAAGTGCTTCCATTGCACCTTTACATGAGCGACGAATCTGTTCCGAAGTGCTATTTCTCTCCGGTCCAGAATGCATAGGGGTTCCACCTAGAACTTGCCTTCGGGCTCCACCTGCACTAAGTTCCAATCAATCATATGAGTAGGGTCATGAATATACTTTTTCATCAAAGAAACATGAAATACATTATGAATTCTTAGATTAGATGGAAGTGCAAGTTGGTATGCTATGGGTCCAATTCGAGCTAGTATCGCGAAGGGCCCGCAAAACCTGGGTGCCATCTTGGCACAGTTCCCTAACTTCAACTAGCTTTTTTGGGCTTTGACCTTCAAGTAAACATGCTCTCCCACTTGAAATTCCAAGTCTCTCCTTTTCTGGTCTGCATAACTCTTTTGTTTTTCCTGTTCTTCTTTCAAGTTCTGTTGTACCTTTCTTACCATGTTTTTCATTTCTTGGAGCATCTCTGGTCCAACCATGAGTCTTTCATCCAGGTTATCCCAGCTAATTGGAGTTGTACACTTTCTACCATACAATATTTCGAAAGGTCTCAACTTAGCCGAAGTTTGGTACCCATTATTATATGCAGATTTTACTAAGTGTGGGTAGTCTTCCCACTTGCTCGGTTTTGTTCTTACGTACATGCAAAGCATATCCTCTATGATCTGGTTTGTCCTTTTGGTTTGTCCATCTGTTTGTATATGATAGCTCATAATCAAGTTCAACTTAGTGTTTAGTCATGCAAACAATTCCTTCCAAAAGCAGATGTAAATTTTACGTCTCTATCTGAAACCACCATTTTAGGAATACCATGCAGTTTAAAAATTTATTTCATGAATATTTCAGTAATGTTTATAGCTTTAAAAGTAGACTTTACAGGAATAAAGTGTGAAGACTTCCTTAGTTTATTGATTACAACCATGATAGAATCATTTTTTTTATGAGTTTTAGGCAAACCTGTTATAAATTCTAGTGATATAGTCTCCCATTTCCATTCTAGTACTGGTAATGGCTGTAATAGGCTGGTTGGGTGCTGGTGCTTGACCTTAACCTACTGACAATATTGGCACCTAGCCAAGCACTCTGCTATTTCACCCTTCATATTAGGCCAGTAAAATATTTTTCTGAGTTTTGTTATTGTTTTTTGGTAACCTAGATGGCTACAATATGGTTTCTTATGCACTTCATCTAAAATAGTTAATTTTAAGTTTGTTGAATCTGGTATGTAAAGTCTTTTTTTAAATCGTAATAGTCCCTTCTTTTCGATACTTAGATCTGGTTTATCTAAGTTTGTGATACTATTTTGAAATTCTGCCATCACCTTTGTGTAATTTCCGTCGTTAATACTTGCCATCCTTATTCTTTGCTCCAGATCGCTTTCTTCCTTGCTGATATTTATCTCAAATAACCCATGGAATCTTCTGCTCAAAGCGTCTGCTACTTTATTTTCCTTACCCTTGATATGTCTGACCTCGAAGTCGAATTTGCTAAGGAAGGCTAGCCACCTTTCTTGTCTTGCATTAAGGTCTGGTTGGTTAAACATATCTTTCACCCCGCTATTATCCATCAATAGTAGGAATTTGCTACCCATTATATAGTGTTGCCACATTTTTAAGGCATGTATTATTGCTGCTAATTCTAAGTCATGAGTGACATAATTTCGCTCGTGTTATTTTAATTTACAGGACTCATAACAAATCACGTGGCCTTCCTAAGTTAGAACACCACCTAGTCCCTTTTTACTTGCATCAACACATATTGTGAAGTATTTATGTGGGTCTGCTACCTTCAAAATGGGCACCGATGTCAATAATTCTTTCAGCTTGTTAAAACTATCTTCACACTTTTGCGACCAGTTAATCTTGGTCCCTTTTTTTTTCTAATGATATGATAGGGTAGTCTATCTTGGAAAACCCTTCTATAAATCTGTGATAATATCCGGTGATTCCCATAAATGACTGGATATCTACCACATCCTTAGGTATTGGCCATTCCATAAAGGATTTTATCTTTTTTGGGTCTATGGCAATACCTTCCAAGGAAATGACATGTCCTAAATGTTGTATTTATTTTTGATAAAAGTCACATTTGTCGAATTTTATGTATAGATTGTGATTACTTAATGTTTACAGAACTATTCTTAAGTTTTCATCATGTTCCTCCTCTGTTTTAGAATAGACCAGAATATCGTTGATAAAAACTACTACGAACTTTTCTAAGTACTGACTGAAAATGTTGTTCATCAAGGACATAAATTTGGTTGGTGGGTTAGTGAGTCCGAAAGGTATGACTAAAAACTCATAATGTCTGTATCTTGTTCAAAAAGTTTTTTTTCTCATGTCCTCATCCTTTATCCTAACTTGATGATAATCGGATCGTAAATCCAATTTTGAAAAGATCTTGTCCCCACCAACTTGATCGAACATATCATTTATCCTAGGTAATGGGTATTTGTTCTTAATGGTCATTTTGTTTAGTTGTCTATAATCAATACATAGTCTTAGAGTATCATCTTTCTTTTTCAAAAAGAGGATTGGTGCTCCCCATGGCAAGACACTCGGTCTCATCCACAAGCATGTCTCTGAATTCACGTAGGATAGCAAAGTCTTCTAAGTTGGGCTTATCTTCTTTTTCTAATAAATTCGTCACTTGGATGGAATCAAATTGACATCCATTTCTAATACATTTCTTGAGTTGCATCACTGAAACTTGTCTGGCTGATACAGGTTTTGGTATGCCTTTGGTTGTTCTAACAGTGCCAAAATTATCTTTATAGCTAAGTATCTTTGTATAATACTCTAGTACTGCTTTGTGTTGTTCCAACCAATCCATCCCGATAATCATATCATAAGATCCTAGAGGTACGATGTTCATATTGGTCCTTATCTTTTGACCATCTAAGATGAACTCAAGATCAGAAATAAAGTCAACTACTTTCCTTTTATTGTCTGTTGCTAGTTATACAAGCCATGCTTTTGCGTGCTTTAGTTTCTTAAGTTTATTCGACTCTACTACATCAGGAGTAATATAACTTAACGCAGCTCCAGGGTCAATTAAAATAGAAATTTGAGTTTCATTGATTTTACCTTCGATTTCTACCACCGAGGACTGGTGGTCATCTTGTCGACCATCTAAGGCTACATTTATCTGATGCAGACTTCTGCCCACGTCTCCCATTGTCGAGGCTTCTTGCAAATTGTGAACAACAGTTCTATTTTCTGCAATTAGACGTGGAAATTTCCTCCTTAGATGATTCTCTCCACACTCCCAACACTTTAATGGCTTGCGGAAGTTGTCGGCAAACTTATTCGTTCCCAGGTTTACCGGTTTACCACTACCTTGCATATTTGGATGATTGGAGTGAAAATCCTTCCTTGGGAAACTTTTTCTTGCATTTCGATAAGGAGCTAGCTAGTATCCCTTCTTCTGTTGGTTCATTCGATCTTGCTTCTTATCCTTCCAGGTCTTGGGAAACTCTACCTGTTGTTTATACTGTTCATAACACATTCGTTCTTTCTTGAATACCTCACTCAAGGATTTGGGGCTGTCAAAATCAATTTTGTCTCGATAGGCCTATGGTAAACAGCTTAAGAATCACTAGATTTTTACCTTGTCCTCCATCGTCATCTTTCTGAGTCGTAACTCATAAAATTATTTCATCTTCCTTTCATAATAGCTTTCAGAAAGGTACTGTTTCTTGAAATACTTATTAAAGTCAAACCATTCCAACTGTTTTTCCTTTAGGCCCTTGGCCAATTTCAGGTCCTGCCAGCAAATGCTGGCCTTCCCCTTTAGATTGTAGATGGCCATTCTGACCTTGATGTTGTTGGAACAGTTGTAGATCTGGAAGGATATTTTGATGTCCAACAACCATGCCTCAACTTATTCTCCTGTCCTGGATTCTCCATCAAAGGTAGTTGGTTTAATCTTTTTAAATTCTCCTTCAAGGTGGTCAACTTGTTTTCTTTTTCTGTTTGGTATAGTTTTGTCCTCAGCTGAAGGTGTCCCTTCAAATGAACTGTCTCCTTTTTATGTTTCCTATCTAGAATTCTTGGAGGCCCTCTTGATGACTTCTTCATCATGGTTGTCATCTTTTGGGATTTTCTTGGTTACTATACTACGCAGCAGGACTTCATTTATCTCTTGCTGTTCCTATTGTGCTTTCTTTAATTTTTCATTGTCGGCCTTGAAAACCTGTAGTTCAACAATACGATTCATCATTGTTTCCAACATCTCCGTGGCTGAGCTTCCATCACTGTTCTATCTTGGATCTCCCGGATGTCCTTTCTGCGGATTTCCTTCCATCGAGATTTCTGCACCATCCTAGGCTACCATAATTTAGAAAAAAATTAGAAAGGTCTTTATGTTTGAAACCATAATATTTATTAGTTTTACGTACTTCAGAATGTATACTAAGTAGCTAATGTGGCCCTGTTCAGGCCCAGTGTTGTAGCTTTTTCTCTGATACCATATGTAATGTACCTCAAATTCACCATAAAAAAAAATGACATAATTCAATTTCGTTTAAGCTTTAAAATTTAAGAGAAGGTAAGATACATTTCTGTCCATAATGACATTATTACACCAGTTTAGTTTACTTCGAACAAAAATGGTTATGTGGATAAATTCTATAATTGTATCACTTTCCTTAACTTTCAAACTACTCCAACATAATTATATGTATATACGCAATATCTAAACTTAGGTTGAAGGAACCCTTGAGGTTCAGAGAAAGGATCTGGGCAGACAGAGTTTAACCTCTAGGTGGTCACGCAGGAGAGCAGTTGAAACAAATGGTGGAGACACTTTGGGGAAAAGTGATGAAATCCCAAGAGCCATAGGATCCCACCAAGTTACAAGGCATTTAAGTGCTTAGAAGCACCTAAGGAGAGGAGTTGTATGAATGGTGGAAACACTTCATGTAAGAAGTGCCAAAGTTGTGAGAGTCATTGAATCTTGCAGAGTAGCGAGGATATTAAGTTTGAGTGTCTTCCAACACTTTAAGTTGTTTAATTTCTCTATTTTTGAGTTCGGGGTTTGGAGAGGCAAGTGATTTTGGAGTCACTGCATCGTGAACTCCTGGTTCGCAAAATTGCAAAATGATCAAAACTGTTCATCAAGGAGGACACGTGGCGAGTGGTCAAGGTTCAGGGAAAATCCTGAAAGGTTGTGGATCGTCGATCCAGTGGGATCGTGGTCGTCGTTTCAAAAGGAATCTGGACCATTGATCTCTCAAGGGGGAGATTTTGACATTTCAGGGTCTGGGAGTTCGAAGGACCTAGAACAGGAGGAACGCTTGCATCGTGATTCCCCGAATCGTGAAAATCCAATAGCACTTTGATGTTAAGCACATGGTCACAGAGTGGTGGTCATGTGGATGGGGGCTATGGGCGATCCAGAACCATTAATCCCTTTTCATCATTTCGGTGACCGAGAGTTAGAAGGACAATGAGTCTGGTATTGTCAAAGTAATCAGTTCTACACAATTAATTATGCTTTTAATTGCAAGGTTGGCTCGTCATGATTGTTAGAACAATAGGTATTTTGACTGTCCACTATGTGTGCGTATAAAGGCGTATATTATCATTCTTACTGTAGGGAATTTGTTTTAACTCTCCATTAACATCTATACTTATTTCCAACTATCAGTATGTACATACCTATAGCTTTCTCTAAATATATATAGAGCGATGCACTATCATAGGTATAGTTTCATCTTGATTCTAGTTTGATTATTGGAAAGCTCAGTTATGTGCTATGGTCCTGCATCTTTACTTACAAAAAATATAACATGCAAGTATATCTACCTAACTTGGGACTCATTCTTACACACCAGTAGCTTACACATCAAGCATAGTTAAATCGAAGGATCCCATCTTGTTCTCTATGGTTTATGCCATTAAACAATAGTCTAATTATGAAAATTCGAATACTTAAAGGTGTATGACCTCATGGCAAGCAAAACTCTTGGAAAAAATCACGCTAAAAATCTGCTTAATTAGTTTAATACTTTCATATACAATAATTTATGTACCTGTCATGCCCTGTACATAGTGACTTGTAATATGATCTGTTATTTCTATTCTACCTCTATCCCGGATGAAGATCCTTCATCGTTTCTACTAGTCCATTCATTACAGTATTAGAGTTGTTCCTATAACAAATAATTCCTACTATGTTCCTACAGTTTTGTGAAAAAACACAAGTCAATCGGGTTTTGGCGATTACAAATGCTGAACACAAAAAAAAAACAAAAGACCACGTTGTTTGCCTAATCATGAAATGCAGAAACACTGTGGGCCCAACACTTCAGGGTTTTGGGGTTCGGGATTTCGTGATTTCAAATGCCAAACACCAATACACAATAACTCTTGAATTGCAAAAATGTGAATGGAAAGTGGGACCAGCACTTCAGGGTTTCAGGGTTCGAGTTTTCAGGGTTCAGAATTTCGGGGTTTATGAACACCTGATGCACAAACAAAAAGAAATAAGAAATGTCGAATTGTGAAATGAGATTAGGGTGTGGGACCAACAATTTTGGGTTTCGGTGTTTGGTAAAGCAAGGAACTCCACATATATGTAACAAGCAAGTATTGAATGCCGAAATATCAATTCTGTATTTAATTTCTTTTTAAAATCATATGCTCCAACAAAGAAACCCAGAATAAATAAATGACCGGGTAGATAATTGGTAAAAAACAAATAATTACTGTGTTTTCTAAAAAAAATGAATTTATCAAGAAATAAAATGAGTTTACAAACTCAATGACAAAAAATCATAATCATAGAGGAAACATCCAAAACAGGGAATTATCAAATCAATTAAAGAAAAACTTCAAGTTATCTCACCCTCAATGTCCTGAATTACAATATGATTCAAGTATTTATGGGAACAAACTTGCCCCTTTGATGTAATGTACCTCAAAAAATTTTCACAAAAAAAACAAATTGTGTGTACATTTATCGATGAAAAGTTCTGAGATTTCAAGCAAGTAAGCTTTCTGTTATAAGGATTGAGTCTGAAAGTTTGTTAGAATCCTTACTGCCATCGACTGTCCTCACCATTCAACTTAAATTGTCCTAAACGATGATATAAAAGTGTTTACTCTTCACTTCACTGTTTATCTAAGATCTCGTAATATATAATTACTTTTTCTATCTATTGTATCTATAACACTACCACCGTCTTAACAATACAAGTAACTTTGGGATTTTATGGCCAAATCCCTACATAAAAATATTACCAAATGTTTGCAATACAAATGGGTTGTAATATGGTCTGTTACTTCCATACCTCTATCTGGAATGAAGACTCTCCGATGTTCTTTTACTGGTCCACTCCCTACACTAAAAGAGTTGTTCCTATAACAAACATTCCTACCATGTTACTACAATTTTTGTGGAAAACAGAGATTAATCAGGTTTCGGTGATTACTAATGCCGATCAAAACAATGAACCATGCTATTTTCTGAAGATTCGACATACGAAGAGACTATGGGCCCAAGACTTCAGGGTTTCAGGGTTTCATGAGTACAACAGCCCAACATCAACACACAACAACTCCCGAAATCGCGAAAGGTGACCAACATTTCGGGGTTTTGGAGTTTAGGATTTCACGAGTACAACACCCAACATCAACACACAACAAACCCCAAAATCATGAAAAGTGAACAGCATTTCGGGATTTTGGAGTTCGAGATTTCACGAGTACAACACCCAACATCAACACACAACAACTCCCGATATTGTGAAAAGTGACCAGCATTTCAGGATTTCGGAGTTTGGGATTTCACAAGTACAACACCCAACATCAACACACAACAACTACTGAAATTGCAAAAAAGTGACCAGCATTTCGGGATTTCAGAGTTCGGGATTTCGCGAGTACAACAGCCAAACATCAACACAAAACATTTCTTGAAGTTGCGAAAAGGTAAAGTGGGATCAACACTTCGGGGTTTCGGGGTTCGAAATCCCACGACTTGAAAAGTCAAAACATCAAAACACCACAATTTCCGAAACGTGAAAGGAAAGTGGGACCCGCATTTCGGGGTTCCAGGGTTTGGGACTTCGTGACTACAAGTACCCAACAACAACAGATACAAATTTCTGAAATGCGAAAGAGGGGAAAGGTGAGACCCGTATTTCAGGATTTCAGAGTTCGGGACTTCACAAGTTATGGTATCCAAACATCAACATGTACACTCTTCTGAAATGAGAAAAAAAGGAAAGGTGAGACCTGCATTTCAGGATTTTTGGGATTCGAAACTTCGTGAGTTCTGATGTCCAAACATCAACATATAGAAAGTTTCGAAATACGAAAAAGGAAAGGTGAGACCCGTATTTCGGGATTTTGGGGTTCAGGGTTTAACAGTTTCCAATGCCCAAACATATCCTACAACAACCCCCGAAACGCAAAATAAGGGAAAAACGATTAGCACTTTGGGGTTTCGTAATTTCCTAAAATTCGTCATAAACCTTAACTGTGGAAAGGGTAGATTGTTTTAAACAAAACAACGAATGCATAAAAAAACTTCCGATAGGCGTCAATCCTCATGATTGTTTAGCATTTGATAAACAAAAGGGGTTTTCCAGATCTCCTTAACTCTCCAAATTTTTCCCTTTACTGGTGTTCTTACTTTCATTCTGTGAGACAGTAGGTGTGGAAGGATTCAATATCCATTTACCTAACAGAATTATGAAGGTCTAACTAATGATTTTTAAATGCTTATGTTCTACAAAAGGGTACAATAGGATAATAGTTTTCTGTATAAGGTAATTTCTATTATATTCACATAGAGCCTCTTTTAATGAATGTATTATACGTTAATAGTACTAGATCTGTGCATCTAGTATATACATGAATGTGAATTTTATTCCATAAGAGTTTGGATGTCTATTACGAATTATGTGACGACAGATAGACATATTACATTCACGAAGGTAATTTCATCTTCCCCAACAAATATATATATATATATAATTCAACAGTCAGGTGTGAACATTCCAGTAGACGTATTATAACTATATATAGAAACAAATTTCCTTCATAGATATTCCTTACATGAAAATATATTATCATTCAATTAGTTTACATTAACACAATTAGATATAATCACCCAACAGATACATGATATCAATCAAACGTAGCCATTCAAAATAGAGAAGGGTAGATCAACATATCTGAATCCAATTCGTGGAAAGAGAAAGGGAACAACCACATTCCTCCCAATGGTAGAATAGGGCAGCCAAAGTCACTTGCCTGATTCACCCCCTATCCTGACCATGAATCCATGAGGGAGAACTTGGAGACTCCTCCCCAGCAATGTCCTTCAATTCCAACAGTTATCCTCTTACCTCACACTTACTCAACAGTGCTCATAACAACAAGGAAAATCTATTTCAGCAGGCTCCTCTTGCCTCGCACTAAATCCGTACTGTTCATAATAGCAAGAGAATTCAAAAATCATTTTCCTAGCATACTTGGCAACATCGTGCCTCCTCGCATATTCTATTTCTCAATTTTTGCCCAGGTCTTTTTCCGTCCTTTGGGGATTTTCAAAGATATATTAATCCCTAATTTTCAGAGGCTTCCAGTGGCCAAATCTCTAATTTTCCACTTCTCATAATCAGCCTAGAGGTAGTTCCAACATGTTCCCCACTCATGGAGTCATGGTCAACTGATTTTAACATGGCTGTTCCATTTGTCCTCCTGTAATTAATATAAATATTCTGTTGTGATACAAGTGCCATAGTCAAATAGTTAGTTGAGTCCAAACAAATCTCTACCGAACAGTCACAATAATTAAATACAATTATTAAATTCAAAATTTGGAATTGCCATAAATGGAAAAAAATTTCCAAATTCGAATTTGCCAAAAACAGAAATAACTTTTCAGCAAATAAAAAAAAATTATTTTTGGGGGATGTCACATCCTTTCCCCCTTTAGTAAAACACTGTCCTCAGTGTTCGTTCCTTTCCTGGAATAGGATTGGATGAGATTTCTGCAAATCTCCTTCCGATTCCCAAGTGGCCTCCTCAGGACTAAAGTGCTTCCATTGCACCTTTACCTGAGCGACGACTCTATTTCGAAGTGTTATTTCTCTCCGGTCCAGAATGCATAGGGGTTCCACCTGGAAATTGCCTTCAGGCTCCACCTGCACCAAGTTCCAATCAATCATATGAGTAGGGTCATGAATATACTTTTTCAGCAAAGAAACATGAAATACATTATAGATTCTTAGATTAGTTGGAAGTGCAAGCTGATATGCTATGGGTCCAATTTGAGCTAGTATCTCGAAGGGCCCACAAAACCTGGGTGCCAGCTTGGAACATATCCCCAACTTCAATGAGATTTTTCGGGCTTTGACCTTCAAATAAACATGATCTCACATTTCAAATTCCAAGTGTCTTCTTTTCTGATCCGCATAGCTCTTCTGTCTGTCCTATGCCTCCTTCAAGTTCTATTGTACCTTCCTTACCATGTTCTCCTTTTCTTGGAGCATCTCTGGTCCAACCATGAGTCTGACAGCCGGGTTATCCCAACTAATTGGAGCTGTACACTTTTTTTCGTATAGTATTTCGAAAGGGATCAACTTAGCCGAAGTTTGGTACCCATTGTTATATGCAAATTCTATGAAGTGTAGGTAGTCTTCCCACTTGTTCAGTTTTGTTCTTACATACATGTGGAGCATATCCTCTATGATTTGGTTTATCCTTTCTGTCTGTCCATCCGTTTGTGGATGATAACTCGTACTGAAATTCAAATTAGTATTTAGCCCTGCAAACAATTCCTTCAAAAAAGTGGATGTGAATTTTACGTCTCTATCTGAAATCACCATTTTAGGAATACCATGCAGTCTAAAAATTTCTTTCATGAATATTTCAGCAATGTTAATAGCTTTAAAAGTAGACTTTACACAAATAAAGTGTCCAGACTTACTGAGTTTATCGATTACAACCGTGATAGAATCATTTTGTTTCTGAGTTTTAGGCAAAGTTGTTATAAAGTCCAGCGATATGGTCTCTCATTTCCATTCTAGTACTGGTAATGGCTGTAATAGGCTGGCTAGATGCTGTTGTTCAGCCTTAACATGCTGAAAATATTGGAACCTAGCCAAATATTCTATTGTTTCACCCTTCATGTTAGACTAGTAAAATAGTTTTCTGAGTGTTGTTATTGTTTTTCTGTAGCCAGGATGGCCAGAATACGGTTTCTTATGCACTTCGTCTAAAATAGTTAATTTTAGCTCTGTTGAATCTGGTATGTAAATTCTGTTTTTAAATCTTAATAGTCCCTCCTTGTTGATACTTATATCTGGTTCATCTGAGATTGTGATACTATTTTGCAATTCTGCCATCATCTTAGTGTAATTTCTGTCATTAATACCTGTTATTTTTATTCTTTGTTCCAGATCACTTTCTTCCCTGCTGATATTTATCTCAAATAACCCATGGATTTTGTGGCTTAAAGCATCTGCTACATTATTTTCCTTACCCTTGATATGTATGACCTCGAAGTCGAATCTGATCAAGAAGGCTAGCCACCTTTATTGTCTCGCATTAAGGTCTGGGTGGTTAAACATATATTTCACTCCACTATTATCCATCAATGGTAAAAATTTTCTGCCCATTATATAGTGTCACCACATTTTTAAGGCATGTATTACTGCTGCCAATTCTAAGTCATGAGTGACATAATTTCTCTCGTGTTCCTTCAATTTCCAGGACACATAA